>JAXGGA010002237.1:62500-127488 GCA_038373865.1 Uloborus plumipes
GCGATTTTTTCCAGACTGTAGCTTAAGGTTGCTATCATTTAGCTTAAAATCGCCAAACAATCCAATCATCCAATGATAATTCTGTGGTTGCCAGATTTAATAATTTATCGCCGGACCTTAAACTAGGATTCATCCAAAAATTGATTTGTAGTTCCTTTTTTTAATTCCAGTTTTAGCCCATTTTTCGCATAAATCCGAAACCTTTCAGCAACCTAATTTAGTATTTAGTGTATCATCTCAACTTTCTGTTGATAACTAGAATACGTGTATTATTTTTTCTTTTCGTATTAAATGTTCATGGCTCAAATGTCAATTCATCGTGTTCACGCTCTTTTATACACCATCCAATCAGTGTGCATCCCGATGACGTAATATCTAGCTACTTCAACTTCAACTCATTAGGATAATACGCAAACCAATCTACTGCATCTCAATAAGTTAACTCAAAATTTAAAATTTGGATACATCTTTCGTAAGAATCAAAACAATCGACGTTTTGTCAGCCATGTCAGCGGGTATTGCATTTCTTAAGTATAAAAATAATAATAGTTACCTTACTGTATTTTGAGGAAATGTAGCAAAAGTACCTTCTAAGAGTTATGCCACGAAAGCGTAAGTCTAATCTTTCCCAAAGCTCTAATAAAGCTCGAACTACGAAAGCAGCTAGACTTAACGAAACGTTTCTACAAGCCGAACTACGAAGGTTTCAACAGGCGGAGCGTGAGGCAGCTCACAGAGCGGATGAGACACCAGAACAGTCCCAAGCTCGGCGTCGTCAGTATGCTGAATATCTGGCATCTCAGCGGGCTGCTGAGACACCTGAACAGTCCCAAGCTCGGCGTCGACAGCATGCTGAGTATTTAGAATCTCAAAGGGCTGCTGAGACACCTGAACAGTCCCAAGCTCGGCGTCAACAGCATGCTGAATATCTAGAATCTCAAAGGGCTGCTGAGACACCTGAACAGTCCCAAAATCGGCGTCGTCAGTATGCTGAATATCTAGAATCTCAAAGGGCTGCTGAGACACCTGAACAGTCCCAAGCTCGGCGTCGACAGCATGCTGAATATCTAGAATCTCAAAGGGCTGCTGAGACACCCGAACAGACCCAAGCTCGGCGTCGACAACATGCTGAGTATCTTGAATCTCAAAGGGCTGCTGAGACACCTGAACAGTCCCAAGATCGGCGTCGTCAGTATGCTGAATATCTTTCATCTCAACGGGCTGCTGAGACACCTGAACAGTCCCAAGCTCGGCGTCGACAGCATGCTGAGTATCTAGAATCTCAAAGAGCTGTTGAGACACCTGAACAGTCCCAAGCTCGGCGTCGACAGCATGCTGAGTATCTAGAATCTCAAAGGGCTGCTGAGACACCTGAGCAATCCCAAGCTCGGCGTCGACAGCATGCTGAGTATCTAGAATCTCAAAGGGCTGCTGAGACACCTGAACAGTCCCAAGCTCGACGTCGACCTCATGCTGAGTATCTAGCAACTCAAAGGGCTGCTGAGACACTTGAACAGTCCCTAGCTCGGCGTCGACAGAATGCTGATTATCTAGCATCTCAAAGAGCTACAGAAACCATTGCAGCAGCTGAGTCACGCAGACGCGCTGTTGCTGAAAGGGCACACCAGCGACGTCTAATATTCACAAGAAACACGTGGGGGGTGTTCGATAAAGCTGCATTTGAGTACGACGAGACTCTTGATTACGAAAGCCACAAGCTTATAAAAGTAGAAATGATGAATAAAGAATGCATATTTTGCAGTGCTCTTAAGTGGAAAGAGGAAGCTGCAGGCATGTGTTGCTCGGGTGGAAAAGTAGCCATTCCTTCAATAGAAGAGCCAGTTGAACCTCTTAAAGAACTTTTCTCTTATGAAATGGATGAGTCTCGCCGTTTTCTAAAAAACATAAGAAAATACAATACATGCTTTCATATGACATCTTTTGGGGCGGATAACATTGTTTCGATGCCTGGATTTTTCCCGACTTTTACAATACAAGGGCAAATATACCACACAATTGGCTGTTTGCTTCCTGCTACCAATACGCAACCAAAATTTTTGCAAGTTTATTTTATGGGCGATGAGGAAGCACAAGTGAATAGGCGTTCTGAGTACGTACAAGGTGTGGAAAGAAACACGGTCAGAAAAATACAACAAGTTCTGCACGATCACAATATTTTAGTTCATGAATTTAAAATGGCTAAAGATAAAGTAACTAGCGACAATTACAAGATCGTGATACACCCAGATCGTGTACCATGTGGTGAACACGAAAGACGATTCAATGCCCCGACCACAAATGAAATAGCTGCCGTCGTAGTAAATAATGAACAAACTGCGTCTCGGGACATCGTTATTCAGGCGCACGATGGTCGACTCACTAGAGTTCCGGACACTCATAGGTTTTATGATGCTCTCGAGTACCCGATCATTTTTTGGAAAGGACAAGAGGGGTACAGTTTTGATATTCCTCAGACTAATCCAGTTACAAAACAACCCTTACCAAACAAAAAAGTATCCTGCAAAGACTTTTATGCCTATCATATGATGGTACGACGTAACAATTTCAATTTATTGCTTCGTTGTAGACTCCTCCTTCTCCAGTTTTTGGTGGACATGTTCGTCAAAGTGGAGAGTGAACGTTTAAGGTTTATTGCATTGAACCAAACGAAACTGCGAGCAGAACATTATATACATTTACAAGACGCAATAAGAAATGATGCGGATTTAGATCCAAATAACTTGGGTCAAATGGTAATTCTCCCGTCATCATTTGTAAACAGCCCGAGATATCTTCATGAATACACGCAGGACGCGTTCACATACGTGCGTAACAACGGGAGGCCTGATCTATTTATTACAATGACATGTAACCCCGCCTGGCCACAAATCAATAGAGAGCTCTTTTCAGGTCAAAATCCAACGGACAGACATGACTTAACAGCCAGAGTATTTAAAATAAAAGTTCAAAAATTAGTTGCTCTGCTTACAAAAGGTAAAATATTTGGCAATATGAAGTGTTTCATGTACTCTATCGAGTGGCAAAAAAGAGGTTTGCCTCACGTGCACTTACTGCTGTGGTTGATGGAAAAATTGCGCCCTAACCAAATTGACGAACTCATAAGTGCGGAGATACCAAATCCAGAAACTGATCAAAAACTCTATGATACTGTAACCAAAAATATTATTCACGGTCCCTGTGGTGCACTAAATCCGTCGTCACCATGTATGAAGGAAAGAAAATGTACCAAAAAGTATCCAAGAGCACTTCTAAAAGATACTCAAACCAACGATAAAGGCTATCCTCTGTACAGACGTAGAGCACCAGAAGATGGTGGCCGAACGATAACTCAAAAAATCCGAGGTGGAATACAGGAAATAATAGTTGACAATAGCTGGATTGTCCCATATTCTCCTCTTCTCTCTAAAATTTTTAATTGCCACATAAATGTAGAGTTCTGCAATACGGTACAGGCGATAAAATATATTTGTAAATATATTAACAAAGGTAGCGATCAGGCTATTTTTAACATCCGGCAGCAAGGAAATAGTAATATTGACCCGAGAGATGAGGTGCAAACATTTCGAGCCGGCCGATATGTTAGTAGTAGCGAAGCAGCTTGGCGGATCTTGGGTCTGCCTCTGCATGAGAGACACCCAACTGTCACTCATCTTGCGGTACACCTGCCCAACGGTGAACGAATTTACTTCAATGAAAATAATTTTAGAGAGAGAATGGCTGCACCACCTAAGACGACACTAACTGCATTCTTCTTACTTTGCCAAAATGATGCATTTGCCAAAACACTACTTTATGTTGATGTGCCCCGCTTCTATAGATGGGACGTGTCCTTGAAAACATGGAAACGTCGTTTGCAAGGAACACCTGTCGACGGCTGGCCAGGTGTGAAGGTGGGAGATGCTTTCGGGCGCATTTACACAGTGCACGTTAGCAACTTTGAATGTTACTGCTTGCGAATGCTACTGAATGTAATACAGGGCCCCACTAACTTTTTGGATCTAAAAACAGTTGACGGCCAAGAACTTGAAACTTTTCAACAAGCGTGTGCGAAGTTGGGGTTGTTGGAAGATGACAACCACTGGGATGCCACAATGAAAGAGGCCGTGCTGTGTCGCTCTCCTTCACAAATAAGAGAGCTATTTGCAATATTGATATGCGCTTGCGGTTTATCCAATCCTCTCCAACTATGGGATAAGTATAAAACTGCGTTATCAGAGGATATCTCGCACAGATTTGAAAGGATGGATCAAATCAACAACGATCTCTGTTTGAATGAAGCATTGAGTCTTATAGAGGACAAAATGATAAGGATTTCCGGAAAGAAATTGTCCGACTTCGGTATGCCCACTCCAGAGCGTCGAGGAGAGCTGTCGACAGATTTGATTAAAGAACTAAGCTACGATACTGCTTTGTTAGATGCCCACGTCAGCGAAACTGAGCCACGCTTGCTCCCCGAGCAAAGAGAAATTTATGACAAAATAATTCAACGAATTGAGCTTGGTGCAGGTGGCCTTTTTTTCCTTGATGCCCCGGGCGGTACAGGCAAAACTTTTCTGCTTAATTTGCTTCTAGCAAAAATTCGTAAAGACCGTAATGTTGCATTAGCTGTGGCTTCCTCTGGAATCGCTGCAACATTACTGAGCGGTGGACGGACGGCACATTCAGTTTTTAAATTACCTCTCAATCTGACAAGCGAAGAAACCCCAACGTGCAACATCAGCAAGAACAGCGCCCGCGGCGCCCTGTTGCAACAATGTAAGCTGATCGTGTGGGACGAGTGCACTATGTCACACAAACGAGCCATCGAAGCGCTTGATCGTTGTCTACAAGACATTCAAAGCAATCAAAAGTTGATGGGTGGTGTGGTAGTGTTATTGGCAGGGGATTTTAGACAGACTTTACCTGTTATCGAGAGAGGCACTGCAGCAGACGAAATTAACGCATGCCTGAAAGCATCGTATCTGTGGACTAAAGTTGAAAAGCTTTATCTTACTAGAAACATGCGAGTTCACTTATTCAGCGATGTCGAATCAGGAGAATATGCTCAAAAACTCCTAGAAATTGGTGAAGGCAACCTAGACACCGATCAAGAAGGTATGATTCTTTTCACACACCAATTTTGCCATGTTGTGGAGTCGGAAGACGAGCTCATTCATCAAGTTTTTACAAATCTGCAACAACACATTCTCGACGAAAATTGGTTGTGTGAAAGAACTATACTGGCACCAAAAAATGAGACTGTTGCGAAAATTAATAAAAAAATCTTGGACAAAATAAAAAGCGAAACATTAACGTATAGCTCCATCGACACAGTCATGTCATCCGATGACACAACCAGCTATCCTGTGGAGTTCCTAAACTCTTTGGAGTTATCAGGGGTGCCATCACATAAATTGGAATTAAAAGTCGGTGTACCCGTTTTGTTGATGCGTAATTTAGACGCACCAAGATTATGCAACGGTACAAGGTTGCGAGTCACAGAACTAGGAAGGCATATTGTGAAGGCCAAAATCTTAACTGGAGAATCCAAAGGAGACAATGTTCTTATACCACGTATCCCAATCATACCTAATAACTTACCATTTAATTTTAAACGTTTGCAGTTCCCATTAAAAGTTGCATTTTCAATGACAATCAATAAATCACAGGGACAAACCTTAAAAGTAGCCGGTTTACATTTGGGCACGCCATGTTTTTCCCACGGCCAGCTATACGTGGCTTGCTCACGCGTTTCGAAATCGCAAAATCTACATATTTATGCTGAACAAAAAAAATCGGTTAACATAGTTTATAGGAGTATACTGCAGTAACTACTTATATAGCACCAACTGGCACCCCAATTGGGATATGTGGTATAAAAAAATTGTATGCCTTGGTTTCCCAGTCAAGATCGGGATTGATTGGAAGTCATACTGATTAATTTTCTTTGTCTTACTTTTTTATTTGTACTATTTTTGTAAGTTGCATCATTCGATCTCTTACACTAAATTCAAATTAAAATTGTTAGTTTTCTTCTCAATATTTCTTTCTTTTTGAACTGTGTTCCTTTGATTAATAAATCGAAAATGGCAAATCCATGCGCAGACTCCCCCCCCCCCTCTTTTTATGCACGAGCACAGCCGTGCGGGTACAGCTAGTACTATCATAAACCTTAAATTTTAGCCATTTATTCTTCACTTATTCCACTACACACGCATTATTCTTTTTCTGAGCCTTGATATCTTATTTACCTGGAAAAAAAATATGATCGGCCAACGCATTATATTAGCAATGGCAATATGTGTTAAAACCAAAGGTTCTGTAACCCTCAAAACCATCTTTTGTTGCCAGTATGATCCTATCATATACAAGAAAATAGCCTAAACGTATATTGACTAACATAACAGTTATAATAACTAATAAAAGAGGTTGTTTGTTGTAATTCTCATGTTCATGCGTTAGAAGCTATGCTTCTGATATTATGAAATTATTCAATGCCATAATGGATTTGAGTATGTTCAGTTGATTCTACAAAAGCATTAATTCTATAAAAGCATTCATTCTAATTCAGCACTTGATATTACCACTATTATTATATAGAAGAATATCATCAGAACGTAATCACTTTTGCTCTTGGTAAATTCGACCTTTAACAAGTTTTTTTCCACCGGATCAAAAGTTGTTTCCCTTTAGTTACGAGCTCATCAAGAAGATCAACAAGCAATTTGGAAGAATCGAACATCACATTGTCGTACTTAGTTTATATTCTCTAGGCATCCCATGCAGCACACGATGACGAATTTATTATAACTTAATCCCAATACCTCTTCTAAAGTCATTGGATTGTAAGAATTATTTCACAAAATGAAGAGGACATTATGTATGGATAGACAATCTTAAGAGATTCCGTTTAAAAATTTTCAGGATATCTTGCAGTAATGTAACAACAGAAAATTATTCAATCAAATAATGGGTTTGAGTATATGCGTTTGATTCTGTAAAAGCATTAATCTATCTACATAAAAATGGATGCTTGTTTGTATGTTTGTTCCTTATACAAATCCACAACTTTCGTCGGATTTTTATCAAACTTGGTACAGAGGTTCTTTGATATACTAGAACTCACATAGGCGGGGATTTGAAATTTTTAAAAAATCCAAAAAACTCAAAATTCAAATTTTTTTTTGTCTTAAAATGGCCATTTTCTTTTAGTTTTGAATAGATAGAGTAATAGAGATAAGTCTTTAAGCGTACAAATTAATAAAATTTAACATATTTAAGTATGAGTATTTTCCAACGAACATTACGATTAACAATGAATTATCAATTTAAGGCTCACCTATTTCATTTTAGCTTGAAATAAGTTGAACATAATATAATACTAGGCAAAGCCGGGTAATCTAGTTATTCTATAAAACATCAACAATTAATTACTTATTACTGAAGAATATCACGAGAGCTTTTTTCCAAATAAATTAGACGCTTAGTCAATATTAAAGTAAACTAACTACAATTAAGTAACCCAAGGTTTCTCGTCAAAGCTCGCTGAATGCATTCTAATATGTTTGAATAATGTTGTAAACGTGCTATAAATCTAAAGCTCTTTTCACTTTATTTAAAATCTAGCTTCCTGGATTCCTGACACGACAATCACCTCTTAACGAACTTAGTAATGAAGTCTGGTCGACAACTAATTTGGCATAATCGAACATCATATTGTCGCACTTAGTTTATCATCTCCGGACATCCCATACAGCTCACGGCGATTTAAGGAAATCCTAACTTGATTCCCCCCCCCCTACCAAACTCCTTCTAAAGTCCAGGGACTTGAAGTTGAAGTTATAAAATTTAGAGAACGTCATGGACAGACAATCCGAAATCAGTTCGATTAAAACTTTTCAAGAGATCCTGCTTCAAGTTGTCCATCAGTAATGCAACATTAGAACATTGCTCAATGAAATAATAGGTTTGAGTATGTTCAATTGATTCTATAAAAACCTTAATCGTTCCTATTGACCTCAAAGTTTTCACTATTGTTTTGTAGAGATACATCACCAAAGCTCAATCACTTACGTTTTCGTACCACTTATTCACCGAAGGCTGTTGAAGAATTCTAATCATTTTCCATTTCGATAAATAATGTAAACGTTCAACTGATCTAAAGTTCTTTTCACTTTATTTACAAGCTGTCTACCAGGTTTCCCGACCCGACAATCCCATGTTGACGAATTCAGAAGACAATAAGGAAGTCTGATCAGCAAGCAATTTGGCGTAATCGAACATCACATTGTCGCACTTAGTTTACCGTTCCAGACATCGATGACATCTACTTTGTCTCGGCAGATTTGACGATTGGGAAAAATTGAACGAGTAATTATTTTGCTTTACAAGCTGCCGGCAATTTGATACGTTGGGGAGATAGTAGCAACCTCCTCTTGTTAGTTCTGACTCTTGGCGGAAGTGCCCAATCTATAAATCGGTGTTGCGATCAGATATTTCTTCAATCGGATTTAAACTCTCATTCAAGAAAGTGATGAGGTGGATAAATACATTAGGAATTTTTGAATTTGTGGTTTGGAAAATGTATTATTCTATAATTGCCCGTCTCATCACGGTTCGTTATGTCTAGAGTTCAAATACCCTGTTCCTTATCCGTATATTTCAAAGCTTTATGATATCTTGGAAAGAAATTAGTCATCAATATGGTTTTATCTAAAGATGAAATAGAATAATAAATATGTTTGTCACATGTTTTGGAGTAAAATATAGAACTGTCACTTGCTGGACAAAGTGTCTGCGTTTGGTGGGGTGACATAAAAGTTGTGAAAGATGTACATAATAAGTAACAATGAAGTTAACTTAAATGGAACAGAGGATCACACAAAAAAAGTCTGAATGTCCATTAATGCGATTGAAGAAAACGTGTTCATCTCGCGTGATAATGCTTGGTCAAGCAACTTCGATGTTAATCACATTCCTTCATTGTTCCCCTCACGAAGCTAAGTTCTCGCCGGCCTTGAATATTTCTCTATTTTTTAAAATGTTTTAACCACATTTTTTGCCTGAAAAACCACACATACATGTGTGATTTCAAAGGCAAAAAAGTTTTGCTTGTTATGATGCAAACACACACTTAGTGAAATAAAATATAGAGTTGACACGAGCAGAACAAAATGACTGATTTTCATAAAATGCCCTAAAGTAGTTTAATATTCACGTATTAGTATTGTAACGAGTCCGTTGCACCTTCAACTTTCTTCAAATGAGCATTCCAATCTTGAGGAAGTAACTATAAATTTATTTACAAGTATTTACACTATTTACAATAAGAGCAGAAAACAATTGCTAAACATCAGCAATTAGGCAACAAACAGTACACTGTACTCTCAACAGTAACTCAGCACCACGTATCAAACGTGAATAGTAATTAAGCAATTACAAAAGCAAAAACAACATTCGCCCGAAGCGAATAAAAACGAGCCTCTCAATAATCCAATCTGAGAAAAACTGACTGACTTGTGTTCAAGGCCAGCTATTTATACACGGAAAGAATTCCCGACAACTTTCTAGTAATATCTGGAATATTCCAAATCATTCATAACTTTAAACAATTCATTCAAGAAAACGCTAGAAATAAAAAGAAAAACACCACTCCGAGCGAAAATTTCTTCACGCTTATTAAAGTTAGGGCAAGTGTAAAAACTACAAAGTGTTACGGGGCCGGTATACAAGTGATAAAAGTGATATCTTCAGATACTTTTGCAACATGACGTCAGATAAAACCAAAACTAATGAAAATGATGCAAGGCAGGAAAAACAACAACTATTTACAAGATTTGTAACATTGCCCCCTTCCCAAGGACTGCACGTCCCGGGCAGTACAATCCCCAGAAAGGAAGCAAGGGAAGACTTACAGATGCACACATTACATGATGACCAATCATAAACATGATAAACAATAACAATGAGAACATGAAAGAAATAATAACATTGATAAAGTAATATTCCAAACAATTAAAGGCGAAAGTTATTTACAAAATTTACAAACAAATTACCATGGTAGCTTTAGATTTACTTTACGAACTATGGCCATAGTATGGGGCTAGCCGATCATAATGTACAACCCTAGGTTTTGAATGTGATGACTTCTGGATCCTCACTACGACGTCGTTCAGCCGGTGAAGGACTGTGTAGGGTCCATCCCAATGCGACTGCAATTTGGGTGACAGACCTTTACGTCGGATGGGATTCCATAGCCACACCTTGTCGCCTTCTTGAAAGTCATGGCCAGTGGACCTTGTGTCGTATCGGGTCTTCATTTTCTCCGTCGCGATGTTGATTCGCTCCCGTGCGAAGTGATGAACGTCCTCCAACCGGGCCTGGAGATCCTGGACGTACTCCTCAGGCGATGAAGGCGCATCTGGAGGGAGACCGAAGACGAGATCACAAAGCAGCCGAAGCTCTCGGCCGAAGAGCATCTGTGATGGGGAATATCCGGTGGTCTCGTGGACAGCACTGCGGTAGGCCAGCAGGAACAGAGGAAGTTTCTTGTCCCAATCCTGTTGATTTTTGGAGACCATAAGCGAGAGATTATTAAGGATTGTCCTGTTGAATCTCTCCACCATGCCGTCCGATTGTGGGTGTAGTGGTGTCGTTCGAGTTTTCTCAATTTTGAGGATATCACATAGGCCCTTAAACACAGCAGAGATGAAGTTTCTTCCCTGATCGGAATGGATTTGCAAAGGTGTCCCATATCTCGAGATCCAATGCTGGACTAGAGTCTCTGCTACAGTGGTAGCTTCTTGATCCGGAATGGAATATGCTTCGGGCCATTTGGTGAAATAGTCAATGGCAACGAGGATGTATTTGTTCCCATCAGTAGTTTTCGGTAGAGGACCAAGAATGTCGATCCCGATTCGTTCGAAAGGAGCTCCTACGTTGTAAAGATGTAGCTTCCCGCGGCTTCTTCTCTTCGGTCCTTTACGGGCAGCACAGGCGTCACAAGAATGACACCACTTCTCTACGTCATCCTTCGCCTTGCTCCAGAAGAAGCGCTCTCGAACCTTGTGGAGGGTTTTCAAGATACCAAAGTGTCCTCCAGTCGGACTACTGTGCAATTCCTTTAGAACGTCTGGAATTCTTGATCTGGGAAGGAGTAACTGCCATTTAAATGCTTTGCCATCGTCAGATTCCCATTTCCGATACAGGACGCCATTTCGCAACTGGAGAGATTTCCATAGAGCCCAGTATCTTTTCGTTGCAGGACTGTAGAGAGAAACGTCTTGCCAACTAGGTCGCCGACTGTCCTTTTCCATTAACTCTATGATAGGCTTTAGGTCTGGGTCTTCAAGCTGATCTTTTCTTACTTGGTCATCACTCCATGGATCAGGATCTGAAGATGATGAAGTAGCAGTAACTTGACAGGCAGTAGGGATTGTCGTCCCGTACTGTTTCTCTATTCGGGAGCAATAATGGCAGTTCTCGGAACAAGGTCTTCTTGATAATGCGTCAGCATTCCCGTGTGACAAGCCTTTTCGGTGCTTAATCTCGATGTCATACTCCTGGAGCCGCTGTATCCACCTGGCTACCTGGCCCTCTGGATTCTTGAAATTCAAAAGCCAAGTTAAAGAGGCATGATCGGTCCGGAGCAGGAATTTACGGCCGTAGAGGTAATGATGGAAATGTTCTACAGCTTTAACTATGGCGAGCAATTCCTTTCTCGTGACACAATAATTTCGCTCCGACTTGGATAAGCATTTGCTCCAGTAGGCGATGACATGTTCGTTACCGTCTATTTCTTGAGATAAAACAGCTCCAACGCTCTCGTGGCTCGCATCAGTATCAAGTATGAAGGATTTTGCAGGCTGAGGATAAGAGAGAATAGGCGTTGATGTTAAAGCCTCCTTCAGCTGTAGAAATGCATCCTCGCATTCTTTGGACCATTCAAATTTTTGTTTGCTCTCCGTCAGCTTATGCAAAGGTCGTGCAATATTGGAAAAACCCTTCACAAACTTCCTGTAGTACGTGCAGAGCCCCAGAAAACTTCGCAGCTGATGGACATTTTCGGGGCGGCTCCAATTCTTGACTGCAGATACCTTATCTGGATCTGTTCGTACACCTTCGGAAGAGATAATGTGACCAAGGTAGTTCACCTCACGGCGGAACAGATTACACTTGGACGGGCTTAACTTCAGGTTGGCTTCCTTAAGCTTTTGCAGCACCTTCCTAAGATTAGCCAAATGTTCCTCAAAACTGCGTCCTATGATGATAATGTCGTCCAAGTAGACAAGACAGGATTCATAAGACAGTCCTCGTAACACTGATTCCATAAGACGCTCGAACGTGGCTGGTGCATTGCAGAGGCCGAAGGGCATCACTTTGAACTGCCACAAGCCTTGTCCGGTTGTAAACGCCGTCTTCTCTCGGTCGTCGGGGTGTATCTCCACCTGCCA
Source organism: Uloborus plumipes (assembly GCA_038373865.1). NCBI lineage: Eukaryota > Metazoa > Arthropoda > Arachnida > Araneae > Uloboridae > Uloborus > Uloborus plumipes. Next base: position 74,953 of record JAXGGA010002237.1, read on the forward strand.
GTAGCCGCTCTTTAAATCCAGGGTCGAAAACCACTTGTGTCCGGAAAGGGTGTCCAGAGTGTCATCGATCCGTGGAAGAGGGTAACTGTCCTTCTTGGTGATGTCATTCAGGCGTCGGTAGTCAACACAAAATCTGGTGGAGCCGTCTTTCTTTCGGACCAAGACGATAGGGGATGCCCAAGGACTGGATGAGGGTTCGATGACGTCATTCTCCTGCATCTCTTTCAAGAGGATCTCAACCTCTTCCTTCTTGGCGAACGGTAGTCGTCTTGGATGCTGCTTGATAGGGGGATGATCTCCAGTGTCGATCCTATGCTGCGTTAAACTCGTGCGACCAACATCCTCGGATGTAGATGAAAACACCTGCTTGAAGTTGTCCACCAATTTTTCCGCAGCGTATCTTTGATCCTTCGATAATGGTGCACTCCCAATTAATTTCGAAGTCAAGGACTCGGAAGACACAGTCTCGGAGGAATCAATTCTTCTGATGATGCAGTTTACAGGAGTACAAGTTGCCAACACTTCTCCTTTCTTAATATTCCTCGGTCTTTCACTCACATTGGCGACTCTCACAGGAACTGCATTCCTTGAAAGGTCCACAAGCGTAGATGCCACTAGTACTCCTTTTGGGCTATTACTCTGGTTAGGATATTCAATGAGGCCGAATTTAAAGCTGTTGTTTTCCTTGAGGGAGCCAGGTATTAGTACTTCTGATCTAGAGGGAATCGATAAATCTGTTTGGGCTATTATTTGATGAGCGGATTTTAAGTTATTTTCGGTGTTGAAAATTGCTATGTCTTCCCTCGTCGAGTGCAGCTCATTATTTTTAAAGTCGATAGAAAAATCAAATTTTCTCAAAAAGTCCAGTCCGAGAATGAAGGGATCTGTAATGTCAGCGACGAATGCCGTGTGATGGTAAGTGGCGCTTCCGAACATTATTTCTAAGTTCACTTTCCCTTCAATCTCGATTTTGTCACCTGTCACAGTTTGGAGAGTAACGCAGGGCGGCGTCCATAAGATCTTGAGTCCAAATCGATGAGCCACATCAGACCTAATAATGGAAACGTTGGCTCCTGTGTCCACAATCATTTCGCAGGGAAACCCATTCACATATGCGTAAATGAAGAGTCCATTGCAGCCGCCACTTCTTGAGGAAATCTGGAAAACTTTGGGATGGGGCTCATTCCAATTTGGCGACCTCCGCCCGCGAGATTGCCATAGCTTAGTTTTCCTGAGCTGAAGAGGAAGAGGTACCCTTCCCTCTTGTTTCTTGGCGGGCTTCGCAGTTCCTTCGTACGTGGCCCTCACCGCCACATTTCCAGCACTTCAGTGGTTGTCTACTTTGGTCTTTGCGAGCTGCAATCTTCTTCAGGGTCCCCGACATCTCTTTCATTTGTCGCTCAAGTTCCGAGAGACGAGTTAAGTTCGAATCCTGGGCGCTCACTTCCACGCCCCTGATTGAATGGCGATCCTTGCGGGATGTTTGCTGTGCAGCCTCGAACTTCATTGCGTAGACCAGACCGGATTTAAGATCTTTAATGTCCGCCATCCGGAGAGCCGTCTGAATTTCTGGACTTCGCACTCCGTCTATGAAGTAGTTCAGGGCCAGGCTATCGCGAACATCCGAAGGACAGTTCGAGAAGGCGAGATGTGAAAGCCTCTCAACGTCTGCTGCAAAAACTTACAAAGTCTCTCCGGCCCTCTGGAGTCGGGATTTCAGCTGGAGTTGGCTGAATTCTTTTTGGCATGCTTCGCCAAAGCGGAGCTCCAAGGCCGATGATAGGACTTCGAAATCGCGGTGCTTGTCCTCTGGGAAGGTCTGTAGTATGTCGGCTGCATCCCCTCTCAGCGAGGCTGCGAGGTGACAGGCTTTCGTGGAAGAGTCCCAAGAGTTTGCTTCTGCAACGATGAGGAACTGCTTCTTGTAAATATTCCACGAGGTTTTCCCGTCAAATGTGGCCAGTTTAATGGATGAACGAGAAGTTCCAGCTGCAGCTACACAGTCACTTGAGTTGTTGCAGGATGCTGATAACTTTGATTCAAGTTCTTTAATTTTCTTTTCCACATGGGTTTCTACTGTGGTGATTCGATTCTCAACGCTATCTGAGTTGTTGCAGGATCCTGATAACTTTGATTCAAGTTCTTTAATTTTCTTTTCCACATGGTTTTCTACTGTGGTGATTCGATCTTCTAGAGTCTCCACTTTATTTTCCATGTTGGTAAATTTAGTTTCCAAACTTTTCATTGACGTTAGATCGCTCTTAATTTCTTCTTGACTTGAAGTTATGCTAGCGGTTAAATCATTCTTAATTTCTTCTTGACTTGAAGTTATGCTAGCGGTTAAATCACTCTTTAATTGTTCTTGATTAGTAGCCAGATCACTTTTTAACTGTTCTTGATTAGTAACCATGTCATTTTTCAATTGTTCTTGATTCGCAGCCATGTCATTTTTTAATTGTTCTTGATTCGCAGTCATGTCACTTTTAACAGCGTTGATCGCATCAAGGAGTTTTTGCAGTTGTTCCTCCATTGCTCGAGTAATCACCATAAAATTCCGAAGTCAAAAAGTCCTTGGGAAGAAAAGTCCGAATTCACAGGTAATTCCAAGAGAGTCCTTGAAGATGCCCCACGTTGGGCGCCAAAATTGTAACGAGTCCGTAGCACCTTCAACTTTCTTCAAATGAGCATTCCAATCTTGAGGAAGTAACTATAAATTTATTTACAAGTATTTACACTATTTACAATATAAGCAGGAAACAATTGCTAAACATCCAGCAATTAGGTAGCAAAACAGTACACTGTACTCTCAACAGTAACTCAGCACCATGTATCAAACGTGAACAGTAATTAAGCAATTACAAAAGCAAAACAACCATTCGCCAAGCGAATGAAAACGAGTCACCAGATCAAATCTGAAAACAACTGACTGCCTAAAAACTGTGTTCAAGGCTATTTATACTCACAAGGAACATTCTAGCAAAATCCGGAGCATTCTGTTTCATTCATAACATTACGTAATCCATTCAAGAAACTTCTAGTAATAAAAAGAAAAAGAAAAAAAAAGAAAACACTGGGAGCGAAAAATGTCTTCACGCTTATTAAATGCAGGGCAAGTGTAAAAACTACAAAACGTTACTGGGCCGGTATACAAGTGATAAAAGTGATATCTTCAGATACTTTTGCAACATGACGTCAGATAAAACCAAAACTAATGAAAATGATGCAAGGCAGGAAAAACAACAACTATTTACAAGATTTGTAACAGTATCAATCTAAGCAAACTTAAATGGAACAGAAGCTCAGGCAAGAGAAGTCCTACTCTGCAAAAAAATAGATTGTTTTTACAGTATAACACAGTTAATTTTATAGCTATTTTACAGTTAAAACTATATAAATGCAGTATAAACTGTAAAAATACTAGTTTCACAGCTTACTATAGTGCATTTTACACTTTTAAACTGAAACCACTGCTGTCAGTATTATACTGCTGTTTTTACAGTATAATACAGCTAATTTTGTGGTACTAAACTGCAAAATTGCTAATTTTATGGTTATAATCTGTAAAATTGCTAGTTTTACAGTAATAAACTGTAAATTTGCTAGTTTAACAACAGCAAACTGTAAAATTGCTAGTTCGCAGTAATAAAATGTAAAATTTCTAGTTTCACAGTTCAGTACTGCCCTTTTACAGTTTTAAACTGGAACCTCCGCCATCAGTATTATATTGTAAGAACAAGTTTATTTTTTGCAGTGTAAACGAAAACGAAAACTAGCCACATTCGAAATGGAAGAAAACGTGTCCAACTCGCGTGATTATGCTTGTTCAGGTAATTTCGATGTCAATCACATTCTTTCATTGTTCCCTCCACGAAGCCAAGTACTGCATAACTCCTATCCGGCCTTGAATAATTTTCTCCCTGCCACGCAATTTGCTGCCGTCTCTAAACAATATCCCCGGATCTAGTTTTACGTCATAAACTCGCAAGTATCCTCCAAGTTATTTGCAAATGATTTTTCATTTTGCCCGCTCGCTTCTTTTGTTTCTCGGATGTCGTGAAAACAGACAAAGTGAATCTTTATTGGCTTTTCTGCGTGCGATGCGGCCACCAATGTCACGGTCGTACTGCACGCCAGAAGCACGAGAGACGCGGATATTTTTTAAAAAGACTGCATTAAAGGCTTGAAAGCCTCAAACATGAACGGCTCCATTCATTTTCATGCGTTGATTCTAATTGCACGACTTAGGAATTTGAAAGTGGTTTCTAAGTGGAAATTTATTCTTTACTCTTCTTGCTTTAAAGAGCAATTATATTGTTACTCGCTCGCTTATTCTTTTTCTAAAGGTGATGCGGACTTAGCAGCTCACGCACGTGACCATTTATTCTGTTTTACCAAAAGACAGAACATTTTAAGAAGCAGCAGAACATCTTTAAAGTTTAATTATTCACATGACTGCAGGGTGCCCACAAGGGGGGGGGGGATTACGGAGCAAGTTGCGCCATAAAAAAAAGGGGGGGGGGGATTTTTTTTAAACGAACTCATTTAGTTTGATTGTTAATTAACTATTCATAATGTTTTTTTAATTTAAATTATTTAGATTTTTTAACAGAGATTGTTCATTAATTTATTTTTTTAATTTAAATTATTTCTTTTACTTCTTTATTATTATTTTTTTATTTATTTATTTTCCTTTTTGTGTGTGTGTGCTTGAAGACAAAAACAAACCCGAATGAATCTTTCCATTATGCACATCACTCTCATTAAACCTCACTAACGAATGTTTTAAAAACAATGAGTAGACACTCATTAGCAGTAATTATATCAATTAGCTACAGCTAGAAATTATCCCTAAAAAACGGATGTTCCATCCCAAATAAAAAAGTAGGAGGGACAACCTTTACACATGTACTACTTCCTGGTTACAACTTCTGTCATGCCAACTATAAACCCGGGAAGCAATTTCGGCAATGGCCAAACTCATAATGATCAGTCATTATAATTTCGCTCGCTTTACATTTCCAGAACCTTTCTTATTACGACCACCTTGATTTCAATGCAAAGTAATTATTCTTTCTGAATCATACAAGTGAACTTGATCCATATGGTTAAAAAAAAAAGCAGTGCAAATTACCTTGAGCAATAAAGCCGCTTCCAGCAAGTAATAAAATGTATTGCGCTATTGTTCCTTCCAGTGTTTTGTATTTTCGTTATAACTTTCGATGCTCTTATCTTAGGTTTGAAATATGAAATTGATTATGCTCCTAAATTGATTTGATTAGGCTAGTTTTAATGCGTCTTCCATTGTCTGTGAGAAGGTTGTTTTTTTATAAATTATTATTTAAAAGAAATAATTTGTTGATGGAAATTGCTTAGTACGATATTAAGATTGCACATATCGTTCATTAATTTCAATAACATCATATCTCGAAAAACGTTTTTCAGGAGAGCGGTTTTAAAGTTGAAAAGTTAGGTATTGTGTAGTAAAACTAAATATGAAGCCAATGATTGAAATGTTTTTATGGATAAGGTCTATTCCAAAAAAATCTGATGTTTTTTTGTTTTAGGAAGAAGTGTAAAAAGTGCAAGTTTAAAAAAATCGCGTTTAACCCATTAATGCCTAGCGTCCCTTTTTAGGGACGGTCCAAAAAGGGGTCTGAATTTCCCCAAAATGAACATTTCAACCAAATAATGGTGTTCAATTAGTACCTTGGTATTGTTTCAATTCGTTATTAACAGATTGCAGCACATAACCATTCTAAAGTGCGTTCTGTAGCAGTTTCAAAATGATCTTTATCAAAAATGACATCGTTCACAATCTCAAGGAAAAAAGCTAAGTTTTCAAAGTTATTCCCAGCTTCCCAGTTTATGTTAATTGCTGGTTTTATTTCTTCTTATAGAAGGTCTTTTTGAATATTATATCGTAGGCAGAAAAAAATTTGAGTAAAAAAAGTTTCTACCCTCTGGGGTCTATCGTAACTTTTAAGGGACGATTTTTTTTTCCTTAATAAAAAATCAATTTTTTACATAATATTTTTTTTATTTTTCCCGTCCATTAGACACTGTTTGTAACCAGTATACAAAATATCTTTGGAAAAAAAAAATGTCAGGCATTAATGGGTTAATTGAGGACGTTCTTGCATTATAATTCAAAGATGATATTTGAAACATTCTAAAATATTTTGTTATTGTTTTAGATTGTTTTCCTTACGATTCGAATTTAAAATTAAATAGTGCATTCTGGATTAAAAAATAAAAATGAAAAATGCTCTTGTTTTGTGTGCAAAACTGTTTTCAGAATAAATGGTAGCTGGAAGATGTATAAACGACACTTTTGCTCTCTAACGGCGAAATATTAAGCTATAAAAATACAGGTGTTTGCAGAGACATGCTACTTACTCATTCATGGCAGTTGAAAAACTGACATAACCCAAAATCTTTAATTTTGGAGATATGACATTTTTGAAAGAAGTGAGCGATGCAAGTAGAGTAATTTGCACTTCTTTCTAAAAATTCCTTTGTAATCAGAATCGTTTTTTCGTTTCACATGCTCTGGTACAAAAAAAATTCCATAATGCGTTACAGATGTATTCGTATTTCTGTATACATATTTCAACAGTGCGTACATAGACTTAAGTGCACTCACCCTCCTCCCTCATATGAAAAAATAAAAATTTTTTTTTCCCGTGGGACTCCGTGCTTTTTTTTCTGGATCTCAAACCTCCCCTGTGCCGCGGGGGCGCTATGTACGTCACTGTATTTAAACTACTGTATAGTTTTCATTACTTATTACTATTATTTTGGTATGTGGTAGTAAAGCCTAATTTAAAAGCCAATGCCTATCAGTAAATTTTAGGAAATTATTTCCATTACAAGTTTACAGGTAATAACGAACTTATTGAAGTGTAATGTTAGCCCTATTTTAGTAAAATAATTCTCCATGAGTTCAGTATTTTAAATAACAATGCGGAAATGAACAAAATAATGTATAAAAGCATGTCAGACTCCTTACAAAACAATCCGTAAATCTAAACAAAAGAGTTCTTAAATAAAATACTATATTAGGATTGGCAATGGTAATGTGTGTTTATATCAAGATATTTGGGGGGGGGGGGGCTGTCCCCCTGTACGTACATAAAGGTGTTCTTTTTTCCCCTTATAGTTTATGCTAACTAAAATATTACTACTTAGCCTACGATAACAATTATTTTTACTAATTTTTACTTCTAAGCACGCTGACCCCCTGGGGTACGCGGACCACACTTTAGGAAACTGAAACAGAGGAATGTGAGGTAAAGTTAAATGTTGAAATATTTTCGGTTTGCAGCGTCATATATCTGGTAATGTTTTAACTCAGTTCCTTATATCATATAGTTGATACCAATAAAAAAAAAAATATTTCTATATATGTATGAATGGATGTATGTTTGTTCCTTATACAAATCCAGTTTTCGTCGGATTTTCATCAAACTTGGCACAGAGGTTCCTTGATGCACTAGAACTCACATAGGCGAGGTTTTGAAATTTTTAAAAAAATCCAAAAAGCTCAAAATTCAAATTTTTAATGGCCATTTCCTTCCAATTTTGAATAGATAGAGATAAGCCTTAAAGCATACTAATTGATAAAATTTAACACATTTAAACACGAGTATTTTCCAACAAAGATTACGATTAACAATAAGCTATCAGTTTAAGGTTCACCTATTTCATTTTTGCATGAAATAATTTAAAAACAATTATAATTAGCTATGTTGCATAAATAAGCACCCGGGCAACGCCGGGTAACAAGCTAGTTACATATATTTTCCGTGTCGTACCTTTTTAAAACTTATATGTTGCTGTATTGGCGATTGGTAGATCTGACCCCAGGGTCCCATTAAACTCGTAAACCGCAAAGTGGTAGGCACGGTGACCTTGAGTTAATATTATTCCATTGTCAATGTGAGGGAATGACATGATTGTGTGGAAATAAGGAAGCAAATTCCCATTTAAAGCAATTTTCAGTTTTTATTGAACTATTCACACAACATTCTTTACACATTAAAAATCTTGTACAAAATATTAAAATTGAAATTACAACACAACAAATGCATCAAAGAACGTTCTCATAAAAAAACAATAGCATCATTTTAAAAACATTTTCATACATTGCTCCGATTATAGGAAAAGGGTAACCTTTAAAAGCTTTTTTTTTTTTTTGGTGTTTATTTTTTTCCCATAGCCTTATATTGCAAACCCAGCTCACACACAATTTCAAAGCAGAAACAGCAAGTCTTTTGGAGTCCATTCTATTTATAATGATTAGTAATTTCCATTTTCAAAAATGAAAAATAAGTAAAAAAGTGTTTTCAACATAAGCATTAACTACAAAATTTCAATTTGATCATACAATTAAACTGCATTAAAAATAGTGTGACTAATAAAAAACGATTCGTACTAGAACGATCAAAACATCAACAAATGAGTAAAAATTTAACGATTTGAAACATGTAATTAAATAACTATAATAGTCTTATGAATTTTAGAAAAAAAAAAGTTGTTCAAAGGACTAGAAAATGCAAAAATAGTGAATGATATAAATGGGTGATTTAAATTACTTGATGGAAAATGCAAATTTTGCAAATTTTTCGCACAAAGGCAATACGTATTTTGTGTATAAAAGCTATCTAACGAATTACATTACTTAAAATAATCTGAAAAACATTTTCAGTCCGACAGCTGCAACCTGTTTAAAGCCAATAAGAAACTTCTTTAGTTTGAAAGATAGCTCGGTTCGGTTTCTTTAATTTTTTTTAAATTACTTTTATTGACGATAGAAAGCTTTTCGACTCTGATGAATATTCAACAACGACTAATGCAAGCAACAAATGTAATCCGAAAGCTTTAATCACGAACATTGTTGATATGTATCCCATTTTAAACAGCCCTACGAAACCCTTAAACAAAAATAAAACAAATATACGCACATCTCCACAGGTAAAAGACAAGTTCATCGGGAGTAACAGCACACTGCCACTCGTTGTACCTCCTCCTGATGCAAACGCCAATTAAAATTATCTAGTTGAGCAAAAGGACCGTTGAACAGCTAGTCACAGCGGCTAATGATTTTAGTACAAGATCCGACTTTGGTTTACCAACCCTAATCGAATTTCCTCACATGTTGTATTGAAAAATGTAGATGAAAATGTTACAAACACAATGGTATAAGGCTGACTAAGCAAAAGTGCTCCTATTATAGGCTTGTCGGGATTTTAAAATTTCAATGATGGAGTCATTTTGCAGATTTTCTGCAGTTATCTTCTAGTCAAAGAAGAAATTTAGCAGAAAACATCAAAATGACTGCCGTTTTTTTGCAGAATCTTTTTAAAAGCGCATCATTCTGTAAGGCACATTCTTTCTTAATCACATAATCACCTTCTTGAGAAAATGTCGAGTCTTGAGACGAGCCTGCCTCTCATTTCGGAAAGACTGCAGATTCTTGCAAAATTTAAAGATACTACAGTTTCACTCAATGACTGGAACTTCAAATCGCGACAACCCCATGATTGGATCCCTTCGGCTTAGCCAGTCTTATGCAATCGTGTTAGAAATATTTTTATTCACATTTTTTCATGTACAACTCACTGGAAAACTCGATGAGGGCAGGTTAACCTAGAGCCGCTATGTAGACTACACTGTTAAAACTACAGGTTGCACAAGCACCACCTTTAAGGGTGAAACGCTGTAGCACCAGCGGCAACCCTCGAAGGGTGCTACTTGATTCCTATTGGATTCTTGAAGGTGCCATTTGGCCCCATGTAGCGCCCTATGGGTGCCTTATGGCACCTTATGGGCGACTCATATGACACCTCAAGGGTCCCATAGGGAGCCAAATGGCAGCTTCAAGGATGTCATAGGAAGTCTAGTGGCACATTTCCCAGGGGGCTACTCCAAGTAGGCTACAACGTTTCAGCTTTAAAGGTGCCTTGTGCAACCTGTAGTTTCAGCAGTGTATATAGCGGCCCTAGGTCAACCCGAGCCGGATCTCAGACCATTCGGTGATGTCAGCACACCGAGTCGTAGGTGGACGAGTCCTCCCCGAAATCCGAAGTCACGTATCCGTCGTCATCCAGTATTTCGGTGCTGATGGACGACCTCCCCCAGCTGAATCGGCGCTGGTTCCTCACTCTTTCGTAGAGGTGGAAGTCCGAAGTGGAAGGGGTCGGCCTGTCGTCCTTGGGCAGTCCGCTGTCGTCGCTGCCGCTCGTCGCGTTCGTGTGGTCCGCCTTGCTACTGCGGTGGCCGCTCTTCTTCCAGCTCTGGTGCAGCAGCTTCAGTCGCTGGAACAGTCTGGAAGATGCCGAAGACTTGGTGGAGGACAGGGATTTCACAGTAGACGACCTGTTGGGATAGGTTTCGGGAAAAGTTAGTCTTGAACTTTGAAATAATAATCTTCAAATAAGTTTAAAAAAACTAAACAATACGCTTTTAAATGCACTTATAATGCATCAATATGTAATATAGTAATATAGTTTAAATAATATATTTTAGCCTTTAGTATTAATAATTGTACTGAATATATTTGCAAAAAACGTGAATTTTATCTTTTACTAGCAGTACCCGCACGGCGCTGCCCGTACAACAAATGTAAAGGAAGTTAACTAAATAAAGTTTAATTCACTTTAACCCTCTAAAGTAAAATTATTATATTTGATTCAATTGTGCTCCCCAACCTTTTGAATTCCACTAAAAGTCATATTAAAGTTTAAATCAATTCGCCAAATAAACGTTTCAATGGAACTTTTGAGATAACTGTAGTGGCAAGATTTTCGAAAACTCTCAACGAACGCAGCAATTTTGCCCTTGAAGTTTAACATAATCCACCGATTTAACCGTAATTTCAATGTAAAATTGGTCGCCAAATTTAAATTTATTAACATAGGGAACCGATTGTGTCAGGTAGCTCAGCCTCAACCATTCTTCCATGATTTTAATTTGAACATTAAAAGGCAAGAAACATAATGTTATTCGCACCATCTCTTTGAAGTGAATACAATCTATAACAGTAACCCTCAAATAAGCAAGATTTCCCTGGCTGGGAGGTTTGGTAAATTTCCAGATTGTTGCCAAACTTTACGACGCCAAATACGAAGAGTAACTTCATAGCGGTGTTACCGAAAATGTCAGAATGGAACTATTAAAAATTTAGGTTTGGCGGCATTATATACATGTTTTAAACATGCAATAAAATACTTTTTAGACTGCAAACAACTACTGTTCCTTCACAGAGCGTTTTCTTTTTCTTTCATTTGGAGAAAGAAGTGGCTGGGAGGTTTGGTAAATATCCATATTGTTGCCAAACTTTACCACGCCAAATACGAAGAGTAGCTGATAGCCATCGCTATTTTTTTAACAATAATAGTTCCGTTCTGACATTTTTGGCAACACCAAATTTTGAGGAATTCAACTGAATAAATTTAAATTCCCTCCCACCCCTCTGAACTAAAATTATTATATCCTTTAGTTCAAATGCGCTCCATCTTTTAAACTCCACTTAAAGTCATGTTAAAGTTTAAATCAATTCGCCAAATAAATCAAAAAGACAGAAAATTAAGAAAGAAATAAGAGATATTAAGCATTCAAATTGAATAAATTTTCAAGGCTTAAATCTACACGCACAATTTTAACCACAAAGTAACTTCAGGGACAAAAGAGCAGCTGATCAGGAAAATGGACCTAGTACCATAGTTGAGCGTACATAGTTAAGCCTTGAAAATTGACTAAATTTGATTAATTAATATCTCCTGTCCTAATTAACGGACAGAAACGTGCTAAAACTTTTCTTTTTCAGAAAAAAAACCCTTTCCAACGATATATAATGTTTTGGGGTGGGGGAAGGTTTTCCCCCCTCAATTATGGCGGATACACCAAAAATGAGACTAATTAATTAATTTAAAAATAACTAATTCGAAATTAAAAATTTGGGCTTCGAGGTGCACGAGGGCGGGGTACGTTCGAATTTTTGAGCCAAGTTTCAGGTCTGTACGTGCTGTGGGGGCTTCTGGCCAGCGGTTACAAACGTACAAACGACAAACGAACACCGTCATCTTTATATATATAGATAATATCTTTTATTCATACAAACAACTGAAACACTTGAACACATCAACGTGTAATAATATAGTTTAGCCTTTAGTTTCAACAATAGTATTAAATATATTATTTTTAAGTTTGTAAAGAACGTGAATTTTATATGAAGGGCCAGGGGGAAAAAAAGATGAAAGTGACCAAAAAGCGATTTCGAGAAAAACAAAGAACAAAGTTTGATTTCTCGTAACTCCCTTTGTAGTTAATAGAGTTTTCATGCACATTTTGGTCGATTCTCATCTTTTTGCCCCCTTGTTGTTCTACGAGATGAGATTAATCCTTCATAGCCCCTAAATAGCGCTAATATCCCAAAATTGACGAAAAAGTGACTTTCATCTTTTCCCCTCCTGGCCCTTCATATTTTATTCAGAGTTACATACGGACAAACCCACAAGTGAAACTAATAAAAGCGTATTAATAATAAATGTGTTTGACATGAAGTACTTTAAAGGGCTTCACACACGCTCTGGAAAACCCGAAGGCTTTCCTTGAGGAAAACCTCACAGAAATTCCTCGAGGAAAAACTCAGAATAGGGGAGGGGGTCTCCACACGCTCCGGAAAATCTGAAGGCCGGCCTTGAGGATTTCCTCAAGTCCCAAGACGCTACGGGAATATACTGTAACGTTTTGACTACTCTGTTCGTTAGTTGATTGAAACAGAGGATGCAAATAAAATACTAGCATATTTATTTCTACCGTATTTACAGCTATGTTACATAATTTGTATAAGTAGATATTTTGAACACTGCGCGACAAGCATGACCATCTTGTCCGCTCTCCGAGAGTCTTCTCCCTCTCATCTCGAATCCCGGCCTTCTCGGGGGCGTCCCCGATCGCTAGGTTTAACAGACCGTCTGTGTTTATCAGAGAATGATGAAAGTTATTACCGTTCTCTTGTCAGAGAGTTTATCTCCCCTCGAATTTATGTGCCGAATAGTGTCAAAGCGTTTATCCTGCCTCAAATTTATGCGCAGAATAGTGTCATGCATGTCGCTTCACACCAAACAGGAATTCTCGCTGGGCGCAACAAATGTCAACCATTTGCCATTATACAGTGATCACAAAAAACACATGGCGGGGTTTCTTGGAAAACGAACATTCGTCGACTATTTGCTCGCATTCCTGAGAGTTCCTCGCCTTTGATGTTAATAGACACAAAACAGCGTGTTTACGTCTGAAAGTTTCCCTTCGTGAGGTCCAAGCATTTGGAATTCCTATATCGCAAAAGGCGATGATAACACAAAACAGACATGTGAAAATGGCGCGCCAGTACAATACGAAGGCTAGTCTCTTGAAGAACCTCCTACCCTTCTACACAGTACCATCGGCCTTGAGAAAAACCTCAAAGGAATTCCTTGAGGAAAACCTCAACAGGGGTCCCTAGATCCGCTGGATAATCTCAACAGAATTCACCATACACAACACATATGGGTGATTTCTTCGAGGAACTACTTCGGGTTTTCCGGAGCGTGCGAGGACCCTTAAGAAATGGACAGCACAGAAGTTTAACCCATTAATGCCTGACATTTTTTTTTTTTCAAAGATATTTTGTATACTGGTTACAAACATTGTTAAATGGACAGGAAAAATAATAAAAAAATATTATGTAAAAAATAATTGTTTTATTAAGGAAAGAAAAATCGTCCCTTAAAAGTTACGACAGACCTCAGAGGGTACATACTATTTTTACTAAAATTTGTTCCTGCCTACGATATATTATTTAAAAAGACATTTTATAAGAAGAAATAAAATCTGCAATTAACATAAACTGGGAAGCTGGGAATAACTTTGAAAACTTAGCCCTTTTTCTTGAGATTGTGAACGATGTCATTTTTGATAAAGATCATATTGAAACTGCTACAGAACACACTTTACAATGGTTAGGTGCTGCAATCTGTTAATAACGAATTGAAACAATACCAAGGTACTCATTGAACACTATTATTGGGTTGAAATGTTCATTTTGGGGAAATTCAGATCCTTTTTTGGACCGTCCCTAAAAAGGGACGCTAGGCATTAATGGGTTAATCCTCTGCGGGTAGTAGCTGAAATTATCGGAATCAAACCAAAATCTCACCTGACAGCCGAATCTTCGTCTTCATAGGTGTCACCACTAGAAGTTCCCCCATTTCGGGACGAAGACGCCTTCATGGTGGGTACTACATGATGCGCCACTTTGATCTGCTGTCTCCAATGTTCGCTGTTATCCGTGCAGTGCCTAAAAAAGTAGACATTCTTTTTCACTAGAAGTTTTAAAAAAAATTGAAGTTTGTAGCCTGTTACTTAGTGCATCGAGCGAAAATATTTTAAATGCGCAATTACTGTCGTGCACTTAACGTGTAACTGTCGTAAGTAACTGATGTATTTCATCCACTAATACATGATATTTTACTACGAGATCTAAATCCTACATGGAGCAAAAGAGAAGTAACTTCCTACCAAGTTTCCTTTGCCTCCTAAAAACGGGTTGGTCAAAAAGTAACATACTTTAAATTGCCTAAAGAACTAAATGAATTAATTTTTCCTTACCAATCTTTATAAAAAGAAAAAAATGTAGAACTGACAGAGTAAAAAATGACTTATAAAGGGCTGGCAACAAACGATTTCAAGCGAAAAGTGACAACATGCAGCAAAAGTGTGCAACCAAGATTTCAAAACTATTTTCAAACTTTTGCTCGGACATTGGTTAATAATAAACAGCACAGTAAATTCGAAAAGAGATGATAGAGTAAGCGTTATATTGATAGGAACTAGGAACATTTGATACATTAATTAAAATTTAACATAAAATAAAAATTTTCAGAAATGCTAATATTTCATACGCGAAATTAAGATAACTAATACAGTCCAGTCACATTAATGTGACCACCTCGTACTTTTAGCGTCGACGTTAAATAACCAATCACAGAAGGATCTTTGTAACAAATTGCAGCTGAGGGTATATGAAGAGTATGTGAGGGCTTTGGAAAGCATTTCTATCGTTGGCGAAGAGCAAAAACGAAGTGTTTTATGCGATGTACAAAAGGGCATAATCATTGGCTTTCGGGTCAAGGGTGGAAGCATTTCCAAAATGGCTGAGTTTTTGAGTTGTTTGCTTGCCGTCGTGGTAAAAGTGTACCGTGCATGGCAAAATGGGACTGTTAAAAATCAGCGACATGACAAATGTGATGCTTCAGGAGCCATAGATGACAGATTCAATGACGACTGCGGAGGTGCGTTCGGGTTAATAGACGAGCTACCGTTGAGCAACTGAGCCCCCAGATGAACCAAGGGGCTACCAACATCGTCTCTAACACTACTATTTAGCGGTCGTTGCTGCGTCTTGGCTCCCGAAGCAGAAGCCTGGTTCATGCACCTATGCTGACTACTGTCCATCGACAACTTTCCCGGGGAGCCCCATATTGTGAAGTCTTCAACAGATATGTACGAGGGGCCCCCGGGGGTTATGTCCATCGACAACGAGCCCTGGAATTTTCACGCCAGTACCGCAGCTCGACGTCCACTGAGTGGTCACAGGTAGCATTTACTGATGAATCACGTTTTATGCTCCATCGAACCGACGGATGTTGGATTAGAAGGCGTGAAACCTCTGGAAGCAAGCACCCTGCAACCATTGCCGGAACGTTCCAAGCTGGAGACAGGGGCATTATAGCCTGGGGAATGTTTTCCTGGGGTTCTATAGGTTCACTCATGATTGTAGAAGGCACGATGGATCAATACAAGTACGCATCTGCCCTTGTGGTCATGTCCACCTCTATATGAATATTGTTTTTCCTCAGGATGATGGTATCTTTCAGTAGGACAATGCGAAGTGCCATACAGCTGCCAGTGGGCATGCGTGGTTCGAAGCACAGCAGGATGAGTTTACCATTCTCCCCTAGTCATTAAACTCACCTGACTTAAGTCCAATAGATAATCTGTAGGACCATCCCGATCGGGTTATTCGCGCCGTGGATCTTCACCAGCGTGATCTAGCACAGCTGGCCACAGCATTGGAGTCAGTATGGCTCAACACCCCAGTGAACACCTTCAGGTACCTACAGTCCGTTCTGAGAAAGGTGGTTATTCTGGATTTTGACAGTGGTCACATTAATGTGACTGGACTGTGTAGTTGCGGAACTAGTACTAGATAAAAGAGATCTAAACTGGACTTCGGTTTGAAGCAGCAAATTTCGAAGGCGGTTGCATCATTGTGTTGCTATTAACGGGAAATTTAGTCCTCCCACATAGTTTCGTAAAACTAAAGGGAATTCGTAAGCCCTTATATAGTTACACTGCAATACATGAACTGAGTAGTTTCACCCTACCTCTTTTTTCTTTCAAGATCTTTATACGGTTAACGATTAAATTGAAAATTAGATTCTCTCACTCAAGAAACAATTTATTCACTGCAGTCTCAATTTAAGTAAATTATAAAGTAATAAAATAACTTATTGCAAACGGTAAATTTAGAATGAATGGGCCACTCATCACTTCTCTGGTAGCCAATTTGTTAAAAGGTCATAACTATTCTCTGTCATCTTCTTTTTTCTGTTTAAAAATGATTTAAAATTTAGTAAAGCTTTCTTTCTTTCGTTTTGGACTATAACAAACATCGTTCTATGAAGTGATGTGATAGAAGTAGAACTATTTCCTTCTTTAGAACTCTTACTAAAAATACCTTCCTATCGCCAATATGTCACTAAGCTCGTAAATGAAGCGTATGGCTGCAAAAGTACGAATCTCCAAAAATATTTTTTGGGAAACATTATTCAGTCGCTACAAAAAGAGATGAGTTTTTTTTATAACTCTTGTTTTGTTTTAACCAATTAAGGGACCAGTTGGAAACTTTTTGACTGTCCCAGTTAAATACTGAAATACTGCTACTAAAGCGGCACCCCTGAAGCGTGCCACTTGACTCCCTGTGGCACCCTTGAAGGAGCCATTTGGCTTTATGTAACACCATACCGGTGACACAATAGGTGTTACTACGTTTCACCCTTAAAGGTGCTTTGTGTAACCAGTAGTTTTTACAGAGTATGACCACACCCCCTCCCCCTGTCCTTTCTTTCTTCATCTTCTCCCCATTTTCAGAGAATGGATCGTTTCTGAAACGATTGACAGGTGCCGCATCACCCTTCCTCACCTGAGCATCTTGCCGAACTCCTTGGAGAGGCGCGCCCTCTGCTCGTCCAGGGGCCTCAGGAACCGGAACTCGCTGCCCACGTCCACCTCGAGCAGCGCGGGGGCGGCGCCGCCCCGCCGCGGGGCGCAGGCCAGCACCACGCGCCGCTCCTCCGCCCACTCGAGGCGCAGGAGCCCCGTGAAGGCGCTGCCCCGGGGCGCCGGAGCGCCGCCCGACACCACGCGCACCGTGAGCGGCAGGGGCGCCGCCGAGAGGAGCTGCGGGAGGCGGTAGAGGTGGCTGGGGCTGCGCGTGCGCCGCCCCGCCACCGAGAAGAACTTGCCGGCCGAGGGGAAGGGGAGGAAGAGGAGGTCGCCCCGGCGGTCCACCACCTTGGCGTAGCGGGGCGGCGCGCCCCGCGAGGAGGAGGAGGAGGTGTAGGTGGTGTCCTCGTAGGCGCCTAGGAACTGGAGCACCTCGCCCGCTTTGATCTGGAACGAGAAGAAGGTATTGTCAATTGTACGATTGAGTTCAAATTGCTTGTGATTATTTGTGATTTATTATTCATGGATTTTTTTTAATTTTAAGCAGTAAAGCTTGACCACGGGAAGATGGTAGTTGACCTTCAAACGGAAACGAACCTCTTCATTTTATGATATTTAGCACAAGTAAAAAATATAAAATTTCACAAAAAATTAATATCTTCGCCGATCCTACGCTACTTTAAAATGAACTTTCTCTTTCCGCCTCAAGATCACGCGCCATCTCCCCGTGGTCGAGCTTTACCGCTCTTGAGCAGAAAAATTGACTAGATTCTACGTAGATAGCGCACTCAACACAGAAACGCGAAAAAAGGCAAATCAGAGTAAAAATTTAAACAGAAAAGGACAAACGCTAACAAGGTAAAATGCAAAAGTATGAATTTTTAAAATTTAAAATGCAAAAAGACAAAATGTAAAACTTTTCTTTTGTCGGATGTTCTTTCTACTCATGAACTCACACATTTGTGATTTAAAATACAAATAAATAAAAACGTCTGAATCAATTTAAGGTACAGCCATGTTTTGATAAATTAGACCGGTTCACTTAAAACGCACTCGAGAAACCTAACATAAACAATGAGAAGTTAAATTTTCTGAGCTCGCTCGCAAGCTTTACGAATCCTCCAAAATAACTTCTGATTAATTTCGCTTTTGAACTGGCATTCAATTCAACTTTCAACTCCATAAACGTTTTTTCACCAGTCTTGAACTCTCTCTCTCTTCAACATTTGTATCCCCATTCAAACTACGTGAGTTGAGCCAGGTTATCAGTTTGAGCCAAGACCACTGAACTGGCTCGACAACCAAGACTTTTTTTGACTGAGAAACAGCCGGAACAATGTTGTCACATAATCGAAAAAAAAAAAAAAAAAAAAAAAAAAAAAAAAAAAAAAAAAAAAAAGAAAAAGAAAACGAAAAACAAATTGAGTTTTATTCAGTTCTGGTCTGGGAAAGGTATTATTGCTAAGGCAGGCAAAGTAAACAAAATGGCAATATCTTGCCGTGGTTGATGGAATTAAAATTCTGAGAGCAACTGGTTAATTCACGGAAAGTTTTTTTTTCTTTAGTTATCCTTAAATACTAGAAATAAAAACGAACGTGGAATAATTCTTGTTCTGCTTTTATTTATTTACACAGTCGAGCCCGCTTATTAGAATATCGGTTAAAAGAATATTCTGCTTAATTTAATACATTTTCAATACACCTAACAGTTGCAATGCATTATTTTGATCCCGGATAAAGGAATATCTCGCTTATTAGAATATTTTTTCGTGTCAACGTGGCTATTCCATTAAGCGGGTTTGACTGTAGTTATATTTTTTTGAAAAATAGTAATTTATGCTCAGTACGTAGTATCTACCATTTTCAGAAATTAGGCGATGTTTTATCTCTATTCCTAAGAAACGAACTGAATAAACAATGGTAGTTACGTATTCCATGCATTTGTATTCACTCTTTGTTGTTGATCATGATATGTCAATCATTTTATTTATTTAAATTAGAATGAAGCCTTGTAAGTTAGGTCATAAGATGAAAACGTGAGCT
This sequence comes from Uloborus plumipes, assembly GCA_038373865.1. Taxonomy (NCBI): domain Eukaryota; kingdom Metazoa; phylum Arthropoda; class Arachnida; order Araneae; family Uloboridae; genus Uloborus; species Uloborus plumipes. The sequence goes on from JAXGGA010002237.1 coordinate 94,267, forward strand.
TCTCTTTTCATGCGTTTCACCTTTATGGTGAACTGCTTAAAAATACCCATCTTCAGAAGCTATGACATTCGAAACTTGAGGGGTTATCGCATAGTGGGAAATAACAAGAAGGCTTGTATCAGCGCCAGTGAAGGATAGAACAATTTATAATCAAGCCGAAAATAAATAAAATGCAGTGCGGTTTTGAGCGCATGGTCGGAAAAATCTTCATTATACGGCATGTATGAAATATATTTTACTCTAAGCGACATACTTAATTTATGTTTTCGTAAAAAATAGCGAGAAGAAAAATCATATGTAAAAATACGTAAAATTTTCCTAAACTTCAAAACATCTTTATATTGAAAGAAGAATAAGCGCTTAGAAACTAATCACTCCACAAGAATATTTGTAGCTTCCAGGAAAAGAAAGCTAAGAAAATCCTACGGATACCATATCCCTGAAAAATAGTCAAACAAATATATAAGAAATAATTTCGCTATAAAACTAGATAGTTCTCTTATGAAAACAATACATAATTTGGCTGGAAATTTTGACACGTGATTCGAACATGAATTCAATTTTTTATTAGTAGCATTACTCCGCATGAAGTAAAGAAAAACAAATAAGGAAGACAATGAACGGATATTTTTTACAAATGAAGCACCCAAAAGCACAAAGTGTAAGGGCCAATAAAAAGGGGTAGGGGGAGAGAGGAAATAACTAGCACAAATGAGTGAGGAAACTCATCTGTTTAGCCTTGGCAGGGTAGTGTTGCTATACTAATACAGCATGCTAAAGGATAAGTTAGGAATGAAAGCCTAGATATAGGATTTGAACTTAGCACGCTTTTCACTCAAATATTTCAAATGTTGACACGGTGAGCGCTACGACAACCATTGGTGGCTGACATCGTGTATAGTTTGACCTCGCAAAGATGGCGGGTGGACTGGAAGCGAGAACGGACTACTTCATTTTGAAATATGAGATGGATGTGCACGAATGCGTTAGAAGAGAAGTCGAGCATTCTCACTAATCGAACCTATTACAAAATGAAGTGGTCCGTTTCCGCTCCCAGTCCATCCGCCATCTCTCCTTGGTCTAGCTTTAACATGATTAGAACTATGAAAATTAATGTTTTATGGAATTACAGAAAAAGTTTACTTAATTTTGATGCATTACATGATTAAGCGATTTCATTAAAATACAGTAAAAATACAAACGGTTCTCCTTCACAGGCATTTTAAAATACTAGCTGCCAGGGCAGCTAGATTAGCTTCCTACGGCATGTTGATGCATAACGTCCTCCCTCTCTAACTTTTACCTCATTCAGATGTTATAAAATTTGATATAATTTAATGTTCATTAGATTTCGAGACATACCACGCATGTGGCCCGGCGTTGCACGGGCACTTCGTGCCTTGAAAGTAGTGAGGAAAATTTCAAGAAACTACTCCCCGCCAAGGCGGCTCGCTGATGAAGCTTCGCTCCTTTTTCTCTTTTCCTGCATCAAAAAATAATTCGAATTATTGAGATGTTGCACGGGCACTTCGTGCCTTCAAGATGGTGAAGAAAGTTATAGCAAGTTCTGCTCGCTCAAGGGAAAGAAGCAGACATAGATACTCAGTTTTTAATATGAGTAGATGGCTTTTCAACAAATGAATTTTTCAAATTATTACAAGTAGCTAGTGATAAAAATACTACGTAAGTGGCCCGCTTATGAGTTTCGTGTTTGACTTAGTTAAGCCTTCATTCAAAATTCTCATTATCATTGTTATTACTGTTTCATAGCAATCACGTTTTGCAACAATGGATTTCATATTTAATCATTTATTAGGCTTAATCGCTTTAAATTTGACTACTTATTAATTGATATCTTCGTTCATTAAAATCGGATAATTATATAAATTGAAACTAATGAAGCCTGAAAAATTACCTATCTATCGGTACCTGGTTCGAGTTTCAGTTCATTGGCGTTCAGGAGAAAAAGCGTGGCATAGATAAATAGTTAGAAAAAAGAAAGATAGTTAGAAAGATACTCAGTTTTTAATATAAGTAGATGACAACTGGCTTTTTCTTTTTCAGCGCTTCTAAACGGCGAAACGTGGCTTAACGGAGACTTCCTTATATATCAGCGTGGCGCTCAACGTGCTAAAATGTTCACACACAGCCCATTGCTTTTAACCAGGGCTGCGGAGTCGGAGTCGGAGTCAAAGAGTCGGAGTCGGACTGATTTTGGACCAAAGGAGTCGGAGTCGGAGTCGCGAAAAAACATGTCGACTCCGACCACCTCCGATGTGGATGCAATTTTATGGAGGTGAAAACATATCTTAGAAACTAACAGATACAAATTTTCAGCGTCCAATATCCAAATCCTAAGCATCTAGGATCAATAAAAAGGGTTTCAAAATGGCGGGTCTGCTTTGTGAAACGAATTGCTATGTTTGGGCTTATGCAAGTGAATGAAAAATATTTGCAGCAAAAATGCAATGTGTTAAAATAAAGTCTGGCCATTTAACAAGAAAATGATTAGTTTTGTACGGAGTCAATGACATGAGCGGCACTTGTCTTTTGCTCTGGAGAAAATTGACTTTTTGGGAGGTCACAGTGACCTCCGAGAATTGAGGTAAATGTTGTAAAATTAGCTGCGAGAATTCTTGAGAAAATTGAACTTTTTGAGAGGTCACAATGACCTCCAACTGGAATACCCCAGCTTGCTACCCCCACCCCTAAAGTGAGTCCTGGCTACGACCATGAATAAAAATCAAACTTTTAAAAATGGACTAAAAATTTCAACCTTTGTTTAGGGTTTTTCCCTCTTCACATTTGGGTAAACAAAAATAAATAATAAAAAAAAGCAGGAGTCGGGAGTCGGAGTCGAAAGTTTTAAAATCCCGGAGTCGGAGTCGACCATTTTTCCTTCGACTCCGCAGCCCTGCTTTTAACTGCTTCAAATGAGATATATCAACTAAATGCGAAGTAAATATGAAACAAGAAAAAATTCCATTTTTTTTCCTCTCGAAAAATTCTTTCACCAAAGAACTTTCTTTTTTAGATCCAAAACGGCATGAATCCTTCAGCTTGACCCCGAAGGACTGTTTCGGGGTCGCCTATCGAACAGCGTGGTTCACCTTGACATTGGAGGACGCGACGCGACGGGCCATCTTTTTTTTTTTTGTTTTTGTTTTTGAACTTTGCGGAAGTGCCCTCACTCGAATAACTAAGTAAAAGGATTTCGAAATCGGGACATTTCTCAGAGAGAAGGAAAGGGAAGGCGCGAAAGTGGAGAAATCATACGTAACGCATCACGCTGTGCTTCTTTGACGCGTGGAGCGACAGATGAACGATCGCCAGTGGCCAACGGGCGACCATTTTATTGAAGATGGCCAACAAAAATGATGTACCAGTGGCCAAAAGTGATGACCATGTGTTTCTTTATTTGTTAAACATCATATCCATTTGTAAAAGATTTTCGTTTGTTGTTCGCCAGTATCTTTAAAGTTAAATATACATATGTTGAATGATTTTTCAGTTTGTTGTTTTTGTAGAGCATCATAATCTCTTGAATTACTAACAGATAATAGGTGTGCCAGAGACCAATAGTGGTGCCAGAGGCAAGAATGGATGCCAATCTCGGGGAATGTGCCAGGTCTGCAAATGGTTAGGAGTCAATATGCAGCATTGTTCGAAACAAATTCGATCTCACACACATTTCGGGGGCAATATGCGAGAAAGCTTTTGTCTTCCACAATGCTGGAAACACATAAACTCGTTAAATTCTATTCCACACAGCCACAGTCGGTACAAGTCCTGGAGGTTGTCTGTCAATTGATATCTACAGGCAACACCAAACAGCCATCACACGACTCCGCATATTGGACACAGCATGTCCCTCAAATATTTCTGTTCAGATTGCCCTGTGTAAAAAATGTACCACAGCGAAGGTTTCCCCAGGTCACATTCTGGCCTGCTTGGGTCTGTTTGGCGAAGATCTAAGAGATAGACCGGATCTTGTCTGACTTTTTGAAGGTGAACGATATGTTGAGCTGAATCCATAGTGAATTCAGGGAGAAGCGATAATGTAAGTAAAGAATTAGGGTTGCTCTTTGTCGCCAAGAGTTGCCACTTTCATGAATTTTTCACTGGGTTGGCGATTCTTACCCATGAACTTATCTGAATGGCGCTATTTTCAACATCCCAACGCCAAGCACACACACGGTATCGTCAAGCGTCACACTGCTTTGTTTACTTCCACTATAAGTTATCGCTGAATTCACCATAGCTCGTCTAAAGTCCATTCGCGGAAAAGCTAAACTGAAAGTAAACAAACAAGTTGCCAGAAGGTTTGCCGCAATGCTACTTTGGGGATTTCCTCTCGAAGGGAAAAATGCTAATCAAGAGGATTCTCATTCGCCGTCCGTTTAGTGCCAATTTCTCTTGTCCAAGCCCAAAACGTGATTGACGAAGCCAAATGGTGCAATTCTTTGTTTACATCCAGTCTAGCTATTCCACGAATGAGCTGTAGATCCCGGGGATTTGGAAGAAGTTCTATTCAATCATTTCCGAGATGAATTCTCGTGGTCATGTCACCAAGTATCCAAAAACACTCACCTTGACTTTGGCGTACCGGACGTTCCCCTTGCTGTCTGCTGCCTCCTTGTAGCCCTGCGTGTTCTCGCGCGACAGGAAGTAGGGCACCTGCGCCGAGGCCACCTCCGATACGCTACTGAAGTAGCCCGCCGTGTGGCCCTCCTCCGTGATCACGGCCAGCCAGCCTGTGTGGACAAGACGAAGATATATCACGATGATGAACATATCCATTATTCAAAAAGCATTCATGTTCATCATGAAATACTATTATGTCATCGACACAAATAAAGACGTTACTTCTGCGTTCTGTGGAATGGGAGGGTTTTTTTTTTTGTTTGTTTGAGCAATGAGAAATAGCTATATGTTTTCTTTTTGAACATCAGACGTCGTGTAGTCTCTCTTTCTAATTGGCAGACTGCCAACGATTCTCATCAACCGTCTCCTGCTCAGCTAAAGATGGCGGACCCCCTATTTGCAGCAGATGGTGGCGCCCATGTCCTACACACACACATACACACACGCGTACCTATCGCAGTTCGTCATTGCGAAAAACATAATTTGAATTGTTTTTTTTTAATTATTATTATTGTCGACAGTGTAAATATACAAATCCATGAACATGGAACAATAAAACTAAAAATACCAGGGTTCGCCAAAGCGGGCCCAACCCAAAAAACATCCACCCCGGTTTTTTTGGAGCCCACTTGAAAAAACCCACTATGTCGGTAAAGTTTGTTTTTTCAAAATTGTTGCGTATTAAAAATATTTATTTTAGAAACAAACTAAATATTACGAATATTTTGATCAATACTAAGCCTAGAAATTGGTATTAATCAATTTTGTTATAATATTTAGTTTGTTACAATATTTACTCTAGTTCAGTACCTAGTTCAGGAATTGCCATCTTTCTTTAATGAAAACTTATTAGGTATTAGAATTAAAACAAACTACACAGTATTTCACACTACTTATTTTTTTAAAATACTTAGAGGATCAAAATAAGCAGTAATTAATCCAATCTATAAATTTAATTCAATATAAATTTAAAATACGATATCAATTTTAAAAATTCGATATTACAATGCTGTTTCCAAATTTACTGAATAAGAACTTTTAGGAGGTCACGGTGACCTCCCTTCAGGACTCCCATGATTCTATGACGAGTAAAAGCAGGTGTGCAATGTTTTAACAGAGAACGGTATTACAATGAGTCTTGAAAAATCCCGAAAAAACCTGGTGGGCCGGGCCTTTTCAAGAAAAAACCCTTTTTTTTTTCTTTTCAAACCCTGAAAAATGCATCTATATCATCCAAAACTGCACAGAAAGATCACACGTTTCTGAAATTAAATCATACCTATGACACTAAAAATACTTAACCCATAAATGCCTAGCGTCCTTTTTTTAGGACGGTCCAAAAAAGGGTCTTAATTTCCCCAAAATGAACATTTCAACCAAATAATAGTGTTCAATGAGTACCTTGGTACTCTTTCAATTCGTTATTAACAGATTGCAGCACATAACCATTAGAAAGTGTGTGCTGCAGCAGTTTTAATATGAGCTTTATCAAAAATGACATCGTTCACAATCTCAAGAAAAAAAGCTAAATTTTCAAAGTCATTCCCAGTATCCCAGTTTATGTTCATTGCTGATTTTATTTCTTCTTATAAAATGTCTTTTTTAATATTATATCGAAGGCAGAAAAACAAGTCTTAGTAAAAAAGTATGTACCCTCTGTGGTCTATCGTACCTTTTGAGGGACGATTTTTCTTTCCTTAATAAAACAATTATTTTTTACATGATATTTTTTAAATTATTTTTCCTGTCCATTGAACACCGTTTGTAACCAGTATACAAAATATCTTTGGGGAAAAAAAAAATATGTCAGGCAAAAATGGGTTAATAAGTTACGTCTGTGAAAGGTTTGTTGTGAAAAGAGTTTCCTCCCCGACATCCCAATACAATGCTGTTCGTTACGTATCGCGCAAGTTGAGAAAACTTTTTCTCCCACCACGAATAGTGTCATGAGAACATGCATAGGCAGCTCGTACAGGGTGCTCCTCACTTCCAAAAGTAAAGAAGCCTTGCCCCCTCACTTTTCACTATTGAAAAGTTATGATCGAGTGAAAAATGATTTTTTACTCAGTAAATTGATTAATTTCAATAAGATAAAAGCTGAAAATTTCAAAATTTGACTCATTTTGTGTTATTTCATAAGATCGAATAAAAAACAAGAAGCTTGGTTGATTTTTGAGGCCATATTCTGCATTTTTTAGAGGTCATTTAATCAGTAATGTTAAAATCCAGTAATATAGCCAAATTTTTCAAAAAGAAAGAAAGGAAAACTTTCGAGTTTCGAGGTGCTGCCTCTTATCATCCCAAACACATTTTCCTCCCCCCCCCCCCACTTTTTTACTATACCAGTCGCCTATGAGAACATGAATGTCATGAGACATTCATATGCATATAATTTGCTTTCATCCGATTTATTTTTAGATTGGTTTGGATAAAACTTTTCCCCTGTTTCAGTTTTGAGGTTCAAATAAAAATACATTGGCATAACATAACTGATAGAATGACACCCAAGAAGCGAACTACGAAAATATCAAAACATAGACATAGCGGAAAAAAAGCTTAGAGACCTCTGGTTGAAAGGAAATATACTTTTTTTCCACAAAAGAAACAAATTGTGTGCACATATATACAGTTCGAGCATGTTTCTAAAATCAATAGGTGGCAAATTGTCTCCTTCTGATCAAAAAAAAAAAAAAATGCAGGAGTTTTAGAGCCCTTTCCTTTAAGATTGTTCAGTTAAAATACAGCTGCAAACATTCTATAGACTAAATTAATGTCAATATAAAATGAAAATTGAAACCTTTTTTTATCGAAGAATAAAAAAGGTTTGTTAGAGTTGCGTTAGGAATTAGTTTTAACAAGAAAAAAAACGGAAAATATTTCGAATTCTATAATCGAACTTAAATTTAATTCCATCACGAGAAGAAATGAAATCAGGCCCGTCATTTAGGGGGGGGGGTAGGGGGGTCAATATCCACTTTGGGCGTGGTTTTTTATGTTTTCCGATGAAATTGCATTGTGTTTGAACCCTCTGCCCCCCCCCCCTGGAAAAAACTTGAAATGAAGTCCCTGAGTGAAATCATGACTAACTTTTATTGTTCATAGGCCTTTTTGAAATCCTCCCATTAATAGAACCAAAAAATTGCTATGGAAAACCCAAACTCAGAGAACAAAGAAAGTTAAGGAAACGTTCTATGCCTTAGGGGGGAAAACACACCTTTCTTCTTATTATTAATTAAGAAAAAAATAAGTATAGGGGAAACAAAAAATTAGTATTTCAATGAAAACGAGTTTTAAACTGCAAATCACGCAATGCATATGAAAACATTCTATTAAGTAGGAGTCTAACACAAAGACTTCAGCATCATTCCAAGATTAGATTTATCAAAATGTTATAAAGAGAACAATTTGGCCAGAGACAGCCGTTTATGACTGATGATGCCAATTCGTCGACCTTAAGTTAAACGGGTGTTGTAAGTCAAACGGGAGAGGCAACTTATTTGCCTGTTTAGAAAGATGGATCGAGCTCTTCAATCATTCCGTAACCGTAACTATCACTTTCGAGGCGAATTTGATAGATCCAATGCATGCAGAAATAACCACGAAAAGATTCATTTTTGTAATAGCAATTGATGTACGTAAGAGTCAAGTAGAGTATTATTTATAGAAAAAATTTAAAATAAAAAAAAAATGGAAAAAAATTAATTATATTTATTGGGGAGACTGGAAAATACTGTCGTTTTTTTCAAACAAATCAATTGTTAAAAATATTTATTTTGAATCAACATTTTCAATAATTATCAAAGGCATTTTTACATTTAGTAGTAAATTTTAAATCCCGGATAGATTTAAAAAGAAAAAGATTTTTGGAGCAAAATATTTTGAAATAGTATTTGGATACAAGACGAATTTTCAAGATTTGTTTTCATATATTGATCGCAATAAAGGGAAGTGGTGCAATGTCGGGTGAGTATTATGGGTGACGCAGTCAGATTTTCGTTTCTTCCGACGGATAAAACACTTTTTTTCCCCTCAAAAATCTGGCTTGTATCCAAGATGCCATTTCCCGATATTTTCCTCCAAAAATAACTATTTTTTTGAAAATCTGAAATTAAAAATTTACTATACGATGGCAAAATACTCTTGATAACGAGGATAATTACGTCGTTGATTTAAAATAAAAACTAAAAAATTGATTTGTTTTGAAAAAAAAACGACATTACTTTCCGGTCCCTCTAATAGTAACATACAGTTATATACTAGAAGGTAACTTAACTTAACACTCAACGTCACTACGGGAGAAGCCAATAAGAGCTCACAAACAGTTAGCAATCTCCTCTCATTCGCCAAGTAGGCTGTGACGTTTTATCTAGCTCGTTTTTCACAGGCTAACGTCACGCTGACGTCACGATGTTTTTGTCCAGAAAGGTTGCAGTCGAGTATAGTCAGAATTGAACAAACACCTCTGGACTTGAAAAGTAAACTAGAAGTGATCAACGTTTTATTGGACAAAGTTTTCTAATATCTGCTGACACATGTGTCGGTGTTATGTTCGGTTCTATGCAACGAAGTGTGAGTTTTAGGATGAAAAGTCAACCAAGAAAAGCAACAGGGTGGAACAGAAGACAGTTTAAATAGAACTGAAATTTATTATCTAATTCCATCAAGAAAAAACCTGTTTAGTATTACGTTTTCAAAACAATTCTATAAATAATAAATATCGTCAAATGATTGAACACTAACAGATTATTTAGTTATGAATTTGTTGTCGGAAAAAAGTTATGTACTGAAGCAATTCTAACATACAGAGAAAGGCAGAAAGAAACAGAATGAAATAAAATAATTAAAATTAGTTAAACATAAAAAATATGTGAGCAGAATAATAAAAATTAAAATAAAAGTACAGACAAATAACTAGAGTAAGGAATGACAAGTGAAATGCCAGTTTACAGCAAAAAATAGTGAACAAAAACAAGTTATACAAATCTAAGCCACACCGAACAAAATACTGTACCGCAGTAAGATCATCAACTAAACTGGGCCGGTTCCTTAACCCATTTATGCCTAGCTTCCCTTTTTAGGGATGGTCCAAAAAAAAGGGTCTGAATTTCCACAAAATGAACATTTCAACCAAATAATAGTGTTCAATGAGTACCTTGGTATTGTTTCAATTCGTTATTAACAGATTGCAGCACATAACCATTGTAAAGTGCGTTCTGTAGCAGTTTTAATATGATCTTTATCAAAAATGACATCGTTCACAATCTCAAGAAAAAAAGCTAAGTTTTCAAAGTTATTCCCAGCTTCCCAGTTTATGTTAATTGCTGATTTTATTTCTTCTTATAAAATGTCTTTTTAAATATTATATCGTAGGCAGAAAAAAATTTTAGTAAAAAAAGTATGTACCCTCTGGGGTCTATCGTAACTTTTAAGGGACGATTTTTCTTTCCTTAATAAAAAAATTATTTTTTACATAATATTTTTTTTATTATTTTTCCTGTCCATTAAACACTGTTTGTAACCAGTGTACAAAATATCTTTGGAAAAAAAATGTCAGGCATTAATGGGTCAAAATTTGAAAATATTCCCAAAAATCAAGATCCGACGAATTTGAACATTTTTGGACAATTTGATACACTGTAAGATATAAAAGATGTTTTTACAGTATAATACAGCTAATTTCACAGTAATTTTACAGTAATTAACTGTAAAATGGCTAATTTTACAGTAGTAAACTGTAAGACTGCTAGTTTACACTAATAAACTGTAAAATTGCTAGTTTTAGTTTATTATAGTGCATTTTATGTTTTTAAGCTGAAACCTCTGCTGCCGGAATCATACTGTTGTTTTTGCAGTATAATATAGCTCATTTTAACCCTCGTGGGTCCCTCCCATTTCAGTTACACTCAAGACCCTTGGGGTCATAAACGACCCCAATGCTTCCTTTAATTAATTCATTATAATTATTGAATGTTACATGCATTATTTAAGTTCACACACTTTTTAATGCTAAAAAAACAAAAAATAAAAAGATACAATTAAAGTAAAATTTAGTTTATGAATTAAAATTATAATTTTAGAGCAAAACTTACAATAACTGTAGATTTATTTACATCTGTTACAGACCTGAAAAAACATGATTTTTGCAAGCGAATTTCAAACACTTATGACATTTTTCGATGCATTTTCTGTCCAGTTCTCTTGGACAAAAGTTGCAACGTCCTCTTTTTTTGGCCTTCAGGGGAAGTGACTCCAAGGGTCTTATGTGCAAAAAATGCAATTCGGGAAAAATAAAACACAATAATAGCATTATTTTGAATAGAAAACTAGAAGAATAAAAGCCACAAAATGCCGTTAAAAACAAATGCTTGATTAACAAAATATATTAAACAGAAATTGCATTGGGGTCACATATGACCCCAAGGAGCCCACGAGGGTTAAATAGGAAGTACCCGGATTTTCGGCTTCTGCCTTCGGTTTCGGTCGGTTTTCTGCTAATGTGGAGCTAGGCCCTAAGAATGCTAATTTTTACAGTAATAAAATATATAAAATTGCTAGTTTTACAATAATTGTGAAATAATTAGTTTTACCGATTATTACTGTGCTTTTACAGTTTTAAACTGGAACCTCTGCTGCTGGTATTATACTGTAAAAACAGATTTTTTTTTTTTTTTGCTGTGTAAAAGTTTCTAAAAATTGAGAAATTGTGGAGCAAAGTTACCTTCGGTACTGGATTGCAACACAACTGGAACCACAAATTTCAATTTTAAACTGGAACTAAACATGCAAAAAGAGTTGATAAAGTTTTTTCCTTCTTCAATATTGGAAAAGTTCATTTTTTCTCAATGTTACCAAATAGTAACTAAGAAGAGATTTAACAGCATTCCATTAATGCACGAAAACGTTTCAACAAAACCAATTAAATATCAGGAAAATCTTAAAACCTCCTAATGCATAATTTTTCATTACAACCATTGCAAAGAATGATTGATTGGTGGGTTCTAGCAGATAAAGGTAAGACCTCCATAAGCAATAAACTTTGCACGCCTTGGAAATTATATTCTATTAAACCAATTACTATTTCAAGCTACCAGTTATTAACCTTCGTAATAATATAACTTCCTAATTATACTTCGAGCAGATGCGAGAGCAAGGTTTAAAAAAAAAATCTATCCCTAAACTTGGTAGTTTTTTATTTAAGATGCGGTTTTAATCTTTCATTTACGAAACCATTGTTCGAAACTCGATTCATAATCAATCAAGATTAGAAGAAGGAAAAGAAATTAAGCATTATTCGATGCCTGTCAAAGTAAAGTCGTGTTTATTTTAGAGTTGCGTGGAGAAATTATCGTTTTTTGAGTTGATTATTTGAAAAATGTAGCTTCAAATTTCATTTTTTTTTTGTCTTAAAAAAAGTGTTTGTCCGTTTTTAACGAAAATAAGCAGGGTGTCAATCATTTAAATCAATTGATTTAAATCAGTGATTTAAATCGCGATTTAAATCAATTGATTTTTTTAAAAAAATCATTGATTTAAATCACTTTTTATTTTAATCCTTAAAAAATTCTCTTGGACAATCCCAATTTCATTATTTTTACCATTTTCTTATAGAGCTTTGATTTCCATCTAATAAATGGAAAAGTAATCCTACTCATACCCCCTCCACAGATGCTGGAAGGTTGCATTCCAAATAATATGTATGCACAAATAGTGCTATTTGTTGTCTAATATGTGAAATAAAGAAAATACATGCAGGTACAGGGCAGGTGTTGCAAGGAGTGAATTGAGGGGGGAGGGACATGATAGAATGTGTGTGATATACTTTCAGTGAAAAGAGAAAATAAAAACAGCCAAACAAAAGATGAATTTTTTATGCCTTGCATTAGCAACTGGGCCGGGGCAGTCTTTATTAGTGGCTGAAATGGAACAATTCCAGCTTTACAAAATAAAAGCAAAATAAAGAGGGGGGAGGTTGAATGAAGTGAGGATTGGTTGAGCTTCGTTCCCTATTTGATTTTTATCCTAGCTAGTAGACAGAATTATTTTCAGATTGGTTCCTAACACTTTTTTCTGGGTTTCTTACTGGTGAAGCTTTACTTCAAAGGTGTTTTTGTATTTTTAAAAACTTAAAGGTAAGTTGTTCATAAATAAAAATTAATTTATAACTGAAATTTCAAATTTTTTCAAAAAAAAAAAAAAAAATCAAAAAAATAAAAAAAATCCGATTTAAATCAAAAAAATCTGATTTAAATCAAAAAATCCGATTTTTTTGATTTTTTTAAAAAAAATCATTGACTTTTTTTAAAAAAATCATTGATTTTTTTACACCCTGAAAATAAGTCTTACAAGTACTGATTGGAAATACTTTTTGATGTAATTCGATTCCATTTTTGTTGAAGTAAAATGTACTTGTCCATAAATGTCACGCCTTTTTTAAACAGTTTTTACGCCCTTGCCTCTTAGTCGCAAAGTGTCACACTACACCTTACCCCCCCCTTGTCACATTGTTTATCTAAAATCAGGCTTCCATTTGGCTATCAAACATTTGCAACCTAGTGCATTCCCCGAGACCGGCAACTGTTCTTTCGTTTGGCACCACTATCGGCGGAATGCGATTGCGACGAGAATTTGGACGCCCAGTTTCCCCACTAGATGGAGGCACCTGATCTCTATGCGATGCGAAACTGCACTAGGAATTTAATTTTGCCAAGAGATACTCCATGCCAAACGAGAACTGGAGGGATCTTTTACATGCCGCATAATCATACGACGCGGTCGATTTTCTGCATCAATTAAGAGAACAATACAACAATAAAAAATAATACTGCACTACGCATTATAAACAATAAACAAGCCAATAAAAAAAAAGCAAGAAAAAGTAATCTGAACAGTGAACACTTGTTCCGATGTTACAAGAAACACCCTCTCAATACAAAAAAAAAAGTTTTTTTCTTTCTTCAAAAACATGGATTCTTATTACACCTCGAAACTCGTGTCTGCAATTCTAATTACTTCGTGCGCAATTTTTACATCACTATTGACTTGCACTTCTGTTGTTAATTACGATGTTATTAGTTCACACAATAGTACCATCTTAAATAAAGAATTTAGTACATCTCAATAACTATGAGCTATCTACCCTCCAACCTTAAAATCAAAAACTTATCACAAATAGAACCCTAGAAAAACAAGAAATCAATAAATATATTATGTAAATTGCATAGCATTTATTTGTGATTCTTTATCTATACATTTATCTTACTGAGCATAACTTGAGTCATTATACAACTTTCTCGGTAATTAAAAAAAATACACATACTGTCGTCTCCGCTTAATCGGGTAACGGATAAACGAATACCCCGCTTATACGAATCAAATATCTCGGAACCAATGCCATAGTCGTTAATGCTAAAGATCCCCGCTTAATCGAATAATATTTCTTGGAACCGACAGTATTCGTTTAAGCGGGGCCGACAGTATATACGTTTCGGATTTTCAAATGATGCTTTTTTCCTTCGGGACATAAATGCCTTATCCGCTGAACACGAAATAGCGGAGCGGTGCCGGGTAGGAATGATCCGTCTATGCGTGACAGAAAGTGAAAGTTTAATTGGTGGACATAAAAAAGAAGCAAAATGAGTTGTCCCTTTGTTTTATCAACCGACAGAATCTGAACGAGATCAAGTTGGGGATTAGTGTCAAGAACAATATAGTCTGCTCTGTAGATCATTGATGACGTCACTGCGATATAATTATTGGGGGATGACCTCAATACAGTTCATGTCGTACAGTATTAAATGCTATGAGATATAATATACTGACACTGTACCCAAATGCAAATTAACTTGACACTGAACGTCACTACGGGCGGAGCCAATAAGAGCTCACAAGCAGTCAGCGATCTCCTCTCATTCGCGAAGTAGGCTATGACGTTTTATCTAGCTCGTTTTTCATAGGCTAACGTCACGCAAACGTCACGATGTTGTTGTCGAGAAAGGTTGCAGTGTAGTATAGAAGATGTTAGTATTTTCAGGGGTGCCCATTAGGGTGGGGCGAAAAATAAAAAGTTTTTCAGATCAACTTCTAATAGTTGCCAAAAGTTGTCTTTGGTGATAGTTAGCTTTCGTGCAAAATTTGAGAAAAATCGGTTAATATCTTCAGGGGGCGCTGCGATCGCAAAGTTTTACCATAGCTTTTATCGGGATTTTATGGTTAAAATATGAAAAACAATGCCGTTAGCTAATCTCATTGCATTTTGTTTACTCATAAGATATATTCATGCATTCAAAGCATATGAAATAACTCACAAAAAATTATTTTATATGATATATTTATATTTTAAGCATTTAAAAAGAAACAAAAACGTGAAAAAAAGTGATTTTTTAAAATGTAAATATATCGTATAAAATAATGCTTGGGAGTCATTTCATATGCTTTTAATGCATGAAAACATCTTTTGAGTAAAAAAAATGCAAAGAGACTAGCTAAAGGCATTCTTTTTGATATTTTAACCATAAAATCCATAACAAAGCTATGGTCAAACTTTGCGATCGCAGCGCCCCCTGAAGATATTAACCGATTTTTCTCAAATTTTGCACAAAATCTAACTATCACCAAAGACAACTTTTGGCAACTATTAGAAGTTGATCTGGAAAACTTTGTATTTTTCGCCCCACCCTAGTGCCCATATCCTCCCCCAACAAAAAGTGAAAATACTCCTGAAAACTCCGCTCTAAAAATTGCCATGCCCCCCCCCCCCCCGTAGTCTGTTTTGGTATTTTAGTATTAAAATCTTCCGCAACAATAGTGCATCTTTGTAGCACTCTTGTCTATTTTTTGCCTTTGTAAAGGATCTTTGTAATTTTCTCCGACGCAGTTTCCTATTTAATGCTCTTGAACTCGAAATATAATTTTTACTGTGTACACTAGTTTACTTATGTACCTTGCTCCATTTTATGGGCTATTTTGTTTAATCAGTACTTTCGTTAATTCGGACGACATGCATCTCCAACACAATGCAAAAAATGACCTGCTGTTTTTACCTCATAAAAACGAGCCGAGGTCCCAATTTCAAACTAAAATGCACAGTAATAAACTGTGAAGGTAGCAATTTTACAGTTTATTATTGTAAAGTTAGCAATTTTACAGTATATTGCCGTAAAATTTAGATGTATTATACTGTAAAAACAGCAGTATAAATACTGGCAGCAGAGGTTCCAGTTTAAAACGGTAAAATGCACAGTAATAAACTGCAAAATTAGTTTAATACTGTAAAATTAAAAATTTTAGTTTATTACTGTAAAATTAGCAATTTTTAGTTTATTACTAAAAAATTAGATGTATTATACTGTAAAAACAGCATTAATTTTTTACAGTACATCAGTCCGGATCGATGAGGCTCTACGGTACTGTAAATTTAAAAAGAATATCGTACAGCAAACATTTTTCAAACGAAAAAAAAGTCTTTAGAAAAAATTAAGTGGGCAGAAGTTTTAACCCTTCACTGCACGATTTTTTATATTTTAATGAAAAAAATCATTTGTTACCTTTTAAATAGCCCTGAGTTCAGGAAAAATAAAGAAAAAAATTTATCTTAAAAATGTGCACCAAAAATGATGTTTTAATTGTTTGTTCTATATATGGCACAAAGCACATAGCATATGCTTTGTATACCGATAAGTATAATAGTCTACAATGTGTTTTGTGCCATAAGTGGTATAAACAAACTTTCCACTAAGTGTATTTAAACATTTTTAGAACAAAGGAAATAATGACTAAGCACACTTCTAACGGAAATGCAGACAGTCTTTCTTTCAAAAGCAAGAACTGTAATACCTATACTAGTGCAACTAACTAGTGCATAAAAATCACACTAAACTGTTATAGCAATGTTCCAGAAGAGGCACAAAGCTCAGTTTAACTGTATTTAAAAATCATAGGAATATATGAGGGTTTATTTGGTTTGTGCCAGATCTGGCACACCGTGCAGTGAAGGGTTAAGTGATTTTTTTACTTGTGACACTTTCAAAAATGTTGTAACCTGGTTCTGATACTAAATGCTTCACTTGGGCTCTATACCCCCAGAATCGAGGATTTGTTGGGAGGAAAATAAAGGCTCTCAGAGTTACCTTTATGACTGCAATTTTGGAAAACAGCATTTTACTTGCGATCTGTCAAGAAGTTTTCACTTTTGTCTCGAGCGTTTGAGTTTTATTTTTTGTTGTCAGATATAAACTATCACGCTTAGAGTTTCTATTCTTCCCACATTTCTGAAACTAGGTTTGAAGGAATACGGAAATAAAACTTCCACTGCATATAGAGGTTACGACATGACAATGGGAATCAGAGTTTATGATCGCTTTTATAGCTCCTGCAAGTCGAATGGGCGGGTAATGGGTTCACAGAAATATTCGTTTTTTCATTTATACTCTACAAAATAAACGCAATTTTGTGTAAAGAGGTTTTTATTTATTTATTTATTTATTTATTTGCGCTTTATCTACTGAACTGAGAGTAAAATAGAAATGGCAGGTTTTTATAGTCTATAAAATTCAATAACGCAATTTCACTCATTAGTTTAAACAAACAACTAGTTGAAATTGGCTTAAGCTTTTAATATTTTATTGCTTCATATTCCTTTTAGTACCTGTCGAGGCAACTCTTGGTTCAATAAACACAATTTCAAACAATGGACTGTAATTTAAACTCTTTATTTTTTTCTCATTATTTTTGCACACGGAGCACGGCAACGCATCCGTCCCGTAGCTCGCTCAGTTGCACACTGCTCGTTTCTCGACCTAATCACACATTTCTTTTCTGCGCGGCGCGGAGTCCGAACACAGGCGCGAACATACCGCCCGGCATTGCAATGTTTTTAAACATTCAATCAAAATTGGCCAAATAAACCAACAGTTACTCATGAATAACACTTCACAAATTAGATAAAATTTCATATCAGTTCACACAATAAAATAAAAATTTAACCAGTAAATAATATTAAACACAATGTTATACATGAAAATAAAATAAAAATATTCAAACTAAATAACACAGATGCAAACAATGTTAGTTATGACATCGGTAATATGCATATTTTAGAAATAGACCTTTTAAAGGTTCCAAATTAAGTTTTAATATCTACAACACGAATTTTTCTATCATCTCCATAATACACATTTAAAATTCTGCCTAAGTTCCACTTACAAGTAGGCACATTATCTTCAATAATTATAACTAAATCACCAATTTTTACATTTTCTTTTGCGAATCGCCACTTGCCCCGTTGCTGTAGATCACTTAAATAATTTTTGTGCCAGTTTTGCCAGATTTGTTGAACAACTTTGGTTATTCTTTCCCATTTTGTTAATCGATTTTCACTAAGGTTAGTTAGATCTGGCTCAATGATTGAATTCATCGATCTACCTAGCAGAAAATGTGCAGGAGTTAAAGCTACAAAATCATCTTCATCAGTTGACAACGGATTTAGCGGTCTTGAATTTAAGATGCTTTCAATTTGCGTAATTATAGTATGTAACTCTTCATACGTTAGTTTCGCATTGCCAACAACTCTTTTGAGATGATATTTTGCCGATTTTATCGCGGCTTCCCAGAGACCACCAAAATTTGGCGCTCTGGGTGGAATAAATTTCCATTCTATACCTTCGGAAGATAAGTAATTAGCTAAATTCTCGTCTGGATTTTTAACTAACTGAATAAAATTCTTTAACATCTTATTTGCACCTACAAAATTTTTAGCGTTGTCGGAATATAGTTTGGCACATTTCCCTCGACGCGCTACAAATCTCTTTAACGTGGCAAGAAACGATTCGGAAGTTAGATCCGACACGATTTCCAAGTGTACGGCCTTTGTCACAAAACAAACAAATAGACAAATATACACCTTATGAAATATTCCTTTCCTTTGTTGCTTATACTTTATATAGAAAGGACCACACAAGTCTACCCCGGTACAATTAAACGGGAAATCGGGTGTAACTCTTTCTTTAGGTAAGTCACCCATCAATTGAATGGAGGCTACAGGTCTAGCTTTAAAACAGATAATGCAGTTATGTGCGACCTTCCGACATGCAGAACGACCATTTAACGGCCAAAATTTTTCTCTAACACAATTAAGTAAGCCTGAAGGACCAATATGAAAATACTTTAAATGATAGGTTAAAAGAATTACAAAGGTAAGGCGGTCGCTCTTCGGTAAAATGATAGGATGCCTTTTTTCAAAGGCAAAATTAGTATTACCTAATCTGCCTCCAACTCTCATCACTCCACTGGCGTCCAAGAACGGATTTAAACTTCGCAACTTACTATTTGGCGAAACCTGTTTACCACGTTCCAAAGCTCGCATCTCGGCTGGAAACGACTGCAGCTGCCAATTTTTTACCAGCACCGATTCAGCCTTAGTGAGTTCTTCCTTGCTTACTGGTCCAGACAATTTGTCTGCTGGATGTCTTGAATTTTGCACAAATCTGAAAATATAAGCTAAAATACGAAGCACAGTAAAATAATTATTACTTAGATTAAGTAACTCATCAAAAAAATCAGTAACATTAATATTCAAAATTTGAATTTGAGTGTCACTGTCCAGAGTTGTGGAGTTTTTCAGTTCTGTATCAAACTCCTTTAATTTATCTGGAACTGAAATGTCTCTATTTGGATAGTCCAAATTGTTGTAAGAGAGGAAGTGTGGCCCTCGCCACCAAAGTTCAGCCTCTAACAACTTTCTCGGATCAACACCTCGGGATATAAGATCGGCTGGATTCAGTTCTGATTGAACGTGTCGCCACTGAGACACGGAAGTCAGTTCTTGAATAACCGAAATTCTGTTTCTCACAAAAGTTTTTAGCGTTATCGGCTCCTTTTGAATCCACGCCAAGACAATCATGGAATCACTCCAAAGATACACATTAGTTACCGGCAGTTTTAATGCTGTCAGCACCTTCTTCATTAATTTGGACAGCAACACTGCAGCCAGTAACTCAAGTCTTGGGATGGTTAAACTCTTCAGAGGGGCAACTCTGGATTTGCTGGCTACTAATTTCACAGTTGTTTCACCAGAGGAATCACAAGATTTGCAATACACCACAGCTCCATAGCAGCGTTCCGAAGCGTCCGCGAATCCGTGGAATTCTATAGCGACAGCTTTGTCGATAACGATACATCTGTCAATTTTTATGCCATTTATACTAGTCAGCGCAACAAGGAATTGGTGCCACTCTTGGGATTCCTCCAAGGGCAGAGCGTCGCACCAGTCCAGTTTCAATTGCCATAATTGTTGCATCAATATTTTTGCTTTAGCCACAACACAGCCGATTAACCCCATAGGGTCAAATATTCGTGCAATTGTGGACAACACTGTTCTTTTGGTGTATGTAATATCTAAATTTACTGTAATTCGAAATGAAAAACAGTCTTGCAGTGGTTGCCATATCACGCCTAACGTTTTTGTTTCACCTAGACTAGAAAAGTCATAGTCTTCTGAATTTGGTGAAAGCTCTGGATGGTTTCCAAACCACTTGTGCAGCCTCATTCCTGCCTTCTCCAAAATTGAAATTAATTGGTGCTGTAATTCTTTTGCTTCTAACAATGTAGCTCCGCCACACAGCGCATCGTCCATGTAGAAAGAGCCGCGTAAAACGGGTGCTGCTAAAGGAAAATTTTCTCCCTCATCTACAGATAATTGCTGTAAGGTTTTCATAGCGAGGAAAGGAGCAGACACTGTGCCGTAGGTAACTGTCTTAAGCTCCAGGGTTTTTATTGGTCCATTTGCAGAGTCCCTCCACAAAATTCTTTGCAGACTATGTTGATTTTCGTTAATTAATATTTGGCGATACATCATAGCTACGTCTGCTGTCATCGCATAAATATGCTTTCTAAACTTAAGCATAATTGTAAACAAGTCATCTTGTATCACTCCCCCCTTATACTGAATGGAGTTGAGGGAAATGCCATTAGAGGTAGGACTGGAACCGTTAAACACTACCCGTAGCTTAGTTGTAGTCTTATCGGGTCGATATACTCCATGGTGAGGCATATAGTAAACATTTTTTGGAATGTCATTGTCCGAAATCACTCTCAAGTGACCGAGTTTATCATATTCATTAATAAAGTCTTTATACAATTTGAAATATTCCGTATCTCGGGAAAACCTTTTCCACAACGAATTCAGTTGTCTGAGAGCAACATCCTTTGATTCCCCTAAACACGAAGGGTCACATTTAAAGGGTATTGAAACAACGTATCTACCCTCATTATTCCTGAAATGAGTTTTTGCAAAATGTTCCTCACAGACAGCAGTTTCTTTACTCGCAGGTACCTCTACTTCTAAATTTTCTACCTCCCAGAATCTCTGTAACGTTTTATTTAAATCGTCCTCTACAGCTAACGCACAATGCAATTTTGCTTCACTTATATTATTTATAGTGCCGGTCGCAATGTAACCGAGCACCGAATTTTGTAACATTAATTGAGACCCTGGTATATATATTTTTTCCGATTTTAATAACTCATAGAAAATTTCTCCACCAAGCAAAGCATCCACCCTCCCCGGAATAAAGAAAGTTTCGTCCGCTAACTGAATCATATTTGGAAGTTCAACACCAACATTTAGAATCGTTGATGGTGTGAATTCTATTATTCTTTTCACAACAAGCATCGTTAATTCTTTCTCAAAACTCCCATCTCTATTTGTTATAGAAGTCTTAACACAACGCGTAATATTTAACTTAGAATCATCCAAGCCGGAAATTACTGCGTTAAATCTCGCAGTATTTAAGTCTAATCTATCGCAACAATCCTTTTCAATCAAACATGTCTGTGATCCTGCATCGAGAATGCATCTAATTTCTACATATCTATCATATTTATTTTTAATGAAACACTTCGCAGTGGATAAAAGAACGTGTCTTTTATTTTTGTTACTGTTTCCCACACTAGTGGCGACGAAAGACTGGGGACTTATTTCATTTTCCCTCTGAACGCAACCTGCAAAAGACTGTGTCTGTTGACCTTGATTAGTTTCGTTCGAATTCGCCGACTCCGTTATTGCCATCCCCCCTCCTCTACTAGAAAACACCCTTGCATTTATATTCAATCCCGACCCATTGCTGTTACTTTCCGTCTGGGAAGATGAATAATTTGTTGTTGGAAAATGGATTAATTTATTGTGAGCCTTGCCGCAAAAGCACAGTTTATATTTACATTTGCTGACACGGCAATTAGGAGCCAAGCACTTGAAGCAAAATTTATTTTGTTTCACTACATCTACCCGCTCATTAACAGAAAGATTTTTGAATTTAGGGCATAAATATAACGGGTGATCTGCATTTGTTTGACAAAGAATACACTTAGCGTTTTTTATCTCAGACAGAAACACATTTTTTTCGTAGGACGAATGGCGCCCTTTTCGTGGGGAATATACTTCCGCTTTTGTTTTTCCTCTCGAAGAAATATATAAATCTAATTCTCTCCCAAGATCTAGCGGCTTTAAAAATGACTCACCTTGTTTTACTGCAATATGAGTCATTAATTCGCGGTCAAGTGAATTGAATATTCTATCTGAAATAACTAACTCACAGAGTGATTGAAAATCACTCACTCCCCGAATTTGTAAATAATATTCATACATGGCACTTAACTTAGAAGCATACTGTACAAAGGTTTCTGAATGCAATTTTTGTAATTTATTAAAATTTAAATAACAATCACGTGGTGTTGGCTGATATTGTTTCAAAATTAACTCTTTAAGTTTTTCGTAATCACATAGTTCTTCCTGTTTCACATATGCGATTAAATTACTCACTTTTTCACCCAACAATGTTAAAAGAATTTCCGATTTAAATTTTTCAGGCACGCACTTTGTTTTAAATGCCTTTTCAAGGGATTGAAAAAAAAGATTAAATGACTCTGATCTCGTTGGTACAGCTATTGTTAGAGTCCGTACGCTTTTTATTAAATTTTCTAAGCTCTCTGTACCCTCTGATTCTGCATTAATTATCGCTTTGGGATTCTCCTGCCTAATCTCTTTCTGAACTTTGGCGAGCTCGAGTTGTTTTTCCAATTGCAATAATTTAATTTGCTCAAGTTTTAACTCTTCGTTCAGAGTCTGGTTTTTTCTGTCTTCAATTACCTCATTTATTACACCTTTCACTGCATCTAAGTCATTTTTGTAAATATCACTATTCTCAATTAAACTCATTATTTCTGGTTTCTTTGCCCTTTCAGGCACATCTAACCCTAACTCTTCAGCGACGAATTTTAACTCGTCTTTTTTAAGTTTCGAAACTGACATTTTTTTTATCAATAAAAAAAAAAGGGAAATTGCTCTCACCTCTGAATCCGAAGTACTTCACAACGGTCAATTCACGAGTAATCCAAGTTTTGAACATTCACACAACACCATAGGTCGATGGTCAATCTCCGGATTGGTCGGACCACTAATGTCGTGGCCACTCTAAGGTTCAATAAACACAATTTCAAACAATGGACTGTAATTTAAACTCTTTATTTTTTTCTCATTATTTTTGCACACGGAGCACGGCAACGCATCCGTCCCGTAGCTCGCTCAGTTGCACACTGCTCGTTTCTCGACCTAATCACACATTTCTTTTCTGCGCGGCGCGGAGTCCGAACACAGGCGCGAACAGTACCATAAAAAGCCTAAGCTAAGACAATAGTTTTCATAGTATCAAAAAAATAAGGTTTTAATCTTCCTAAATATTTTTTATGGGGCACACTCGAGTTGCGCACCGGGCAACCCTAAGAAGGGGTTTACCAGCAAGAGAAGTTATCGCTGATCATGATTTGCGCCCTTACTTCCCCCCGAACCAAGAATTATCTCAAGTTCGCAGGGGTTGCCACTCCTGCATCTTTATCAGTGAAAGTCTCGTTGGCGAAGATAAATGAAACGTAAATTGAATTTATTTTTAACGCGTTTGAAAAAAAGTAAAAGACAATTAATTGAATTTTTTAATTAAATTTCTTCTGTTCACCTGATTTCTTTTGTACAATTTGACCTTTTTGGAAAAGTTTAGGAGTGTACAAATATCACGGAATTGAAGCTTTGTCACAGATCCGGACATCAGCGGATTTTATGGGGGTTGGGGAAGGGGGCTCTCCTAAAGAAGCAAAATTAGTTCATCTGCACCATTAAATATTTTTTATTTATGTCTTCACAACACGAGTAGGAGGTTAAACTATTTAGCATAGACAAAACATATTTGAATAAAATCAATTTGTTTTGCTACAGGAGTAATATTGCAGTGCAGTCAGCTGTTAGTGTGAAATGATAATATATAAAGCTGACTAATTTGGAATTCAAGGGTACTTAATATCGTGAATGTATATATGTGAATTATCGTACTATTTTGGTAAGACTATAAAGTTAGGTAGCTAATTATCTTGAAACGATTTACGACCACATTCGAAGTGAGTTAGTATGTAATGTTTCTGAGCATTAGGCTTTAAGGATTTTTTAAAAAACATTTTAATGGAGCCTCATGAGGACTTTTTTTTTCCAACTGTAAAAAATAAAACTTTTGTGTTTTGAACCAAAAACTATTTCTGTATCTGTCCCTGGTTCTAGTCATTTCAAAAATACGATACCGTGACTTTAAAAAACTTTCTTGTAGCTCCGCTGTTAAGTAATGGGCGATTCTCTGTAAACTGGTAATTGGCTGTCCGGACTGAGTATTTTAAAAATAATAAAGTGTAATAAAGTAATTATCGCTCTTAATACAAGTAAAGCATTAATACTTTGTTGCCCAATTGTATTTGGAGTGATAACAATTTAATTTTTTTTTTCTAGAAATTATCTAAGCGCCAAAAACACAGTCCCCTGGCTGTCCCAATCCCATAGTCTAACTGTTAAAGATAGTATTTCAAAAAACCTATTAACACTACAAAAATTTGGTAATTAATATCTAAAAATAGAATAATGAAGCTATATTTTTCTTATGAAATAAGGTATAATTACGTGTTTCTAAAACTTAAAATTGTCATGTAAATTCTGTCCGGAGTTTTTTCAAACAGTCCCCTGCAACAAATTCAAAGCTGTAATACGAAAAATCTATAACTTTTGCAAATTCTTTTTGGCATGAAGTTTAAAGTAATCAGTGTGAATTTGCCGAAATCGCCGAGAACGGCGTTGAAACGCTACTTTGCTTAGTTTGAGAGCCACATTTGTGATGAAAGTATGCATCAGGGTCGTTGCGAAAACAGTCCTCTGGGAAGCGATTTTATTAATGTCAATTAATTTAATTATAAAACATATTAGTTATTATGTCCACGATTTGTGCCTAAATTTATAGGTAGTCTCGTAACTAATTATGTTCCAATAGTTTTGCAGATATTACGCAACAAAGAGCAAAAACACAGTCACCTGGCACAGTCCCCTGCCTAGTTATACTAGGCGGGGGACTTACCCCCTGTCATGATTTATCGGAGAAACACAAACTTCAATTGGCCCTCTTTCAAACCAAAGTAATTGACTCATTTTCTGAGCAATAGAATTATAATTATACGAACATTTCAAAAAAACCGTGCCCGGACAGATTTCGTGTGAAAAATGACGAGTTTACAGAGAATCGCCCTAATCACAAACCAATAGTTATAGTAAATATAGAGTTCACCCTGACCTGCTAACGATTTCCCTAATTTTGACGAAACCTGTATGTTCGCATAATTTTAGGATCGCCTATTAGTTTTAATAAAATTTTGATATTCCGATTTATTTGGATGCTTAATTCTTCATCATTTTTTTATGCGGGAAATGAACCTATATTAATTTTACTGCAATTAATAAGGTGTACAGTAGTAAAAAAAATCAATTTTCACAAAACATGACTTATGCATTTTCTTTGACCATTAACAAGTTATATAGCGATCAAATAAAATATGTCGAGACGCATTTGAAAAAATGTATAAATTATTGACTTAAAATCTAAATTTAATATTATTTTTGGCCACATAATTCGCACGGTGTGTGATGATGTTTAAATCATATATTCAATAGTGGCACTTGGCACATAATTAAAACCTTTCTGTTTAGAAGAAAATCAACAAAAAATATAACATGATCAATGTTGTGAGAGAATTGTAGAGTTTGAGAATAAATCGGTTAAAAATAATATTACGCAAAACCTTGATTTTTTACTAAGCTATATTTTATTGTGTCATTTCTGTTTTCAGGGTGCGGTATAAGTAGAAGTACGTATGCTTGTTTATAACACATATTCACATTGTTATCCGTGATCTTCACAATATTGAAGGAACATGTAGTTACTAATTTAGTTCTGAGTTATACAGCAATGCATAATCAAGTTAACTTCTAAACCAAAGAAATAGAAACAATTGTATACCACGTACGAACCACGTCGTACATCTAATTCCCCCAATTGCTATACTCATTCTTCCTGGAAATGCTTTTAGTAAAGGCTTTTAGGGAATTTGCACCTGCGTTTACAATTCTAGAAACATTCCAGCTTAATCTCTGAATACTACTATTGTATGAGGTTCATACCTCCCTCTAAGTAGAATTGATAAGGCCCCATACATACAAAAGAAGCATTCTTACTCGATATTGTAAGCAGATTTTTGTGTGAGACCTTTTAAAAGATAAGAACAACCTGTAACAAATCAAAAGTGAAATTATAGGTGACTTTTTTGACCTCAGAAAATTTGGAGGTCAATAACTCGTACATTTTAGTCTTTTTCAAGACTAATTCTTCTGTTTCGTTTCATTTCACTCATTTGATTGATGGATGATTCTCATATGTATAGTAGCAAAGGTACAATGTTATTTTCATATAACAAGTATAAATTCCGTTCAGTAAAACGAAAAACGAAAGTTTCCATTCAAGAATAAATGCTTCCGTCAATGCACCTCACCCGAACATTTTTGAATTAATAAAAAACTTGAAACTTGCTCAAACTGATACTAAACAGCATTCGCAGCGATGATGAACAAACTACAAATAACAATACTAAACAAAAACAAGATTTTGTTCAAGAAAAAATGTCATAACTAGAAAACAACAAGTTGGATGTGTTATCTTTTTTGAAATACGTGTCATACAGAATACCTAAAATATAACTTTAGTTTAATAAATATTTTTGAAGTTTTCAGTATTGCATTGTATTTTTTATGCTCAACAATTATATTCTATTTTCAGTTATTTAAAAATGATTTTGTAAATAATTAACTCAGGAGATTAAATAATTAACTTTTATCAAAGACTTGATAATATTCAAATTACACATTCTCTAAAATGTGTCATGCTTTTATAGTATTGAAGAGAGTACAATTTCATGCTAATTGTTATACTTATGTTACAGAAAATTACATTAATTTATTGTTGAACAATTCCGCGGAACTGTGATATTTTTAAAACAGCATATTGAACAAAAGAATTTTTCCCCCCTGGATTATTGTATTTTTTAAGTTGAATTTAATGGTATAGTTGAATTAAAAAAATAATTTTTGGATCATTATTAAAAATTTCTTTAAATAATGGACTCTGACAAACCTGCTACTTTTTCCAATATCAATCAGTCACCATACTTTTAACAAATTTTTAAGAATCATTCAAAATGTATTTCAGAAATTCTACTACACCATCAAATTCAGCTTAAAAAATACAAAAATCCAAGTGGAAAACATCCCTTGTTCAATGAATATTTTGCGTTTCATATTACAAAATACAGTCTTTTGCTTTAAAAATATTAACCGTGGAATTGCCCTGTAAACAATATTCATCTCTGTTTCTTCTTCAAAGAATACTTAAGGGTTTAAAAATTGATTAAAAATTATTTAGAAAACATTTTTCCTGCCGATTACGAATAATCAGCAAATCGGCAGATTACTGATTACTGCCTATTAATCGGTGCAATTCTAGTTTGTTCGAAATATTTCACTAATTTTAACAAAACAGCTTATAACGTAAATCTTTCCCCTTTATTTTCACAAAACTCTAAAATTGATCAACAACAATAGTCTGTCATGAAATAACAAAAATAAATAAATAAATAAAATAAAATATAAATAATTGAATAAAAATAAATTACTGGATGAAAATGTAATTGTAATAGCTAAAAGCCCGGATTATGTACACTAAAAACAGGAAAATATACTTGAAAATATGCACTAAAAATATTTAAAATTTGCACTAAAAGTTGAAAAAAAAAAAAAAAAAAACTACTAATAATTTTCACCTACACAGGGAAAATTTGTTATAATATCTAATAAAAAATTATCTATCTAGCATTTGTTAATAATGCTAGAATTTCGTATTGAAACAATAATTCGTGCAAAAAATTAAATGCACATTTATTGATTTTGCTACAAAATCACAATTTGTATTTCAATATTTTCTTCAACAAGGCACGGCCTTTTGTCTTTGAATGTGATTTCTGATGATTTTTTCTTTTCTCATTGTAGTCTGTAGAGTCTCTGTTTATTTAAGTGAAATTTTTTCAATGGTCTTAAAATTTTCTTTGTGCGGAACAAAATGTTTGTTTTTGAAAAACGCACTCATATGCATTTATTTTAAAATGCTCCGTTTTTATGCATGTATATGCAGTAGATACAAAAATATGTAACTATATATGCACATATGCATTAGCATGTAATCCTAGCTGTAGCTTCAAAAAAAAAAAAAAAAAACATTTCGAGAATAAACATATGTAGATTTATGTTTTTGATTTTTATAGAAGCTAACTTTTACATATGTGTAATATATGTTTGTAATGTATGATGAATTATAGAACTTACTTATAGAAATAGGGATAGATTCAAGTATAAAATTGAAGGGGCAAGTGGATAAAGGTGATAGGTAACAATTTTAGAAAAACTTAATTTTTACCATGAATAAAGGTAATAAGGGATTTTTTTTTTTTTTTGAAAGCTTTTTCTAGAAATTTAAAAGATTCTCACATATCACTTTTATTCACTTGCCCCTTCAATTGAGTTTGTAAGTTAACACAATTGAACACACACTAATTGAATTTGTGTAAATCGGCGAAATTCAAATGTCACATATCACCTTTATCCATTTGCCCCTTCAATTATGTTACATAATTGCCATTGTGCATGGAAATGACAATACCAGATATAATACATGCATTTTTCTTCAGAGAATTGTCTTATAGCGTGATTATTGTTATTAGATTTTATTTTGTCTGCGAACCATTAGAATCTATTTTTTTAAATAATTCTTAAGATAGACGAGGCACAGTTATTGTAACAGATGTATGGTGTATTATTACGTTTTGAATATTTCTAGTTAAACGATATTTATAGAAAGAGACTATCACTTTATACTTTAGGAAATCTGAACATTCTATCTGATCAAAAATTGTTCCTCCCTCACAAAAGAAAAAAATCATTAAATTTTTGTGTATTTCCTGCAATTCAAAAAGTATGCAAATATATTTAATTTTAGATTTAAGCCTGTTATCTCTTTTCAGGTTTAAAAATACGAAAAACGTAACACCTTAACACCTTCGTACTCCCTATATAATCTTTCCCTTCATCTCGCCGAAGTATTTATATTTATGAGAAATTTATAAATAAATAAATATATACATATGTACTTAAATATAATATATCCATATTGTATATGCAGATAAAAAAATATATACACATATATATTTAAATATCTACATATATATTTATTTCTATTGTAAAGCTGCAAAATTAAATAAGTTTCAAAATATTGTATTTTTGTTGAGTAAATCCGCGATATATTGGCGACTTTTTCACTGTCCAAGCTATTGGGTCAAGAAATCTTCGCCAAACAGGAAAGAGGTTACAAAATCATTCACGCAGATTTGAGCTCGGCCGGGGGAGACTAATTTTCTGCTTCACCAGTCTTGGTCCGGGGAAGCCGTTTTCTCCCCCCGAGGTGCGCAACTCAGGTCTTCCCGTGGCGGGCGGGCAAGAGATGCTTGTTGCGCGTAGTTGCCTAGGCGACGGATGACGTCAGCGAACTGGAAGAAGGAATGATTCCCTTGGTAACATCCGTTTGAATTTCGGGCCCAAAACAATAATTAATTCCAGCACTGGAGTCGCACTGCGATGGCTTGAAAGGGGAAAAGGAGAGGGAATTGAAACTCAAGGAAAATATGGAGAAACACAAACTATGCATAATCAGTTAGAAACACACATACTTAGAGCTTTTCGAAAGAATTAGAGAGCAAGTTGGTATTTTCCAAGTAAGTTGCAGGGGAAAAAAAGACAGACATATTGAAGAAAAATGCAAAAACGTAAGTTGAGGATACGAGAAGAGAGCTTCTTTTATCAATGCACAAGTTGCTTGCTGCCTGTTACAGGTAATCGGAGCAAAGCTGATACATTTAACATCAAAAAATGTCCAGGGAGCATTTATTGTAACAAGTACTGGAAAAGTACTTTATACCTTTCATTGATAAATGGAGGGAAGGGCTAAGTATTTCATTAGCTTTCATCAATGTACAAAGTTATAAGCTTCAGGACATAAGTATAACATTTCCTGAAATTTAAAAAAAAATGTAAATTTTGTGCAATTTATTGTAAATTGTTATGGAGTCTCTTTAGACTGGCCAAAAAGGGCCTCGTTACAAGTACTTTCAAGTCGTGGAGGAATGCAGGCTGATATGTAAATGAGTATCATCAAAAACTTCTTGCTCCCAGTTTTAAGTTGGTTCATTTGGTTTACATCGTAACAGAGCCAATGTAAATCAGTGATCATTAATAAATATTTGCATATATCGCATGAAATCATATGCATATTTTGCATCCATTCCCTTGTAAAATTGTTTTTTCTTTTTCTATTATATTTTCATTTATTTGCTTCTTCTACGCACACAAAATAAATAAATAAATAAAAAATTAAAAATGATTCAGCGGATGATAAGATTTCCTGGATCTAAGTAAATTACGAGTTCGGTGTTATTTTGTGATGTTGATTCGATGCGATGTTTTTCATGAAAAGAAAAATCAATATGAAGGAAATTTTGTTATATCTTCAAATTAAAATAATAGTAGTCATTGCGACCATATTTATTACATTTTCACTGTGAGTCAACAAAAAAGTTATTCTACAATTAATTGGAACAAAAAAGTAACTTTTTCTTAAGACTTATTTAAACTGCTCAATTATTATTCGGAAAAACCAAAGTTCAAAAGATTCAATGTAAAAGTGAAACTATTTTGCATCGTGAAGTTAATAATTGAGTTAATAGGAAAAAGTTTCAAATCGTTTTAGCGAAAAAAAAAAAAAAAAAAAAACTGGAAGAAGAGGAGGGGGGGGGGGGGCAAATAATACAAGTAAAAGAAATGCCAAGTCAATAATACAAAATGATACAAAATTCATTTGTCTGAAAACTACTTTAATTCCTTTGAACGCAAAAATTTTATTAAAAATAATGATATTTGAAAAAAAGATAGTTTGAAACTTAAAAAAAAACAGAACATAATTGGTGACAATTGCAAGTAGCATGTGAAAATAAAAAGCTTGACAATTTATTTTGCACGCACAAATTAAGATTTCATCTTTAAAGAAAGTTATGCAATACGTTAATGAAAATTAATGTAGTTTCTAATACATGAAAATTACTAAAAAAGGGAGATTTCAATTTGACTAGAAATAGTAGTATTATTGTGAAAATAAAATTGTAAAATTGCCGCATCACTCGAGATACTGCTTTATGATTTAATTTATCTAAAATCAAAATTTATTTCAACTTTTTACTTTTCCCTATAAATTTTTGCCTTAGAATCAAACGTTTTTTCTATGTTATTATATTTTTAATTATGTTGAAAATTTTGTTTCAACATCTGAAAGAATAACATTAAATTAAAAAAAAATCTTCTATCGTCTAAAAGTATCTTTTGAAAGTCAAAGGTATGTTTTAAAGTCTAATAATATTCTCTGAAATTTAAGATCGCTTTAAAATGTTTTCTGAAATTCGATGCCAAATTAGGCGACAAATAATACATTCTCAGAACATCAAAAGATTTTCCAGAGTCTGCAAATAACTTTTCAATATCAAGCATGTTTTGATTCCCCGAAAATTCATATGCATCGTTTGAAGACAGAAAACTGAACTAAAACTCGCTTGAAGTTAAATGATATATAGCAACAGTAATTTTCCTTTGAAGACGGAATGTTTTCAAATTATGAAAAAAAGGTGTTTATCCATTTTATTGCTTTTTGAATGTTTATCTTAAAGTTTTATTTTACTCAGTAGTTTCTTTTTGCATTTTGTTAAAGTTTTGAATTGTTAAAAAATATTTAAGAATAAATATCAGTATTTCTGCAAAGTGTATAGAATAATTAATTCTTCATTTGAACATTCTAATAACATATATCTGTGCATTGTGGCGAAAACAGCAAACTAGTTTTATTCTAAAAAGTCACATCTCTACTGTCTTCCCACCTAACACACACAAAAAAAAAAAAAAAGTGTGTAGCCTTACTCAGTAAAAGCGTGGACAGAAAATCTGCCTCCAATGCAAGGCAGCAACTAAATTAATAAAACTGGTGCAACGTTATGAGTGATGCGTAACGCTACACCAGTTTTATTATTTAAGTTACTCCATTGCATTGAAGGCTTGAAACTCGGTAATTAGCCCAGCAAGAACGATTCCATTGTAATGAATACAGTAAGGAAGATGTAAAAAGAATAATGAGATTTTAGTGCACGAGTTTCATAATTTAAACAGCAGAAATCAAAGAAAAAATTTCATTTCATTTTGAGTTGCAAACAAAACAAGTTTAATCTGTCATCCCTGCAAACTAATAGATGCTTCCACTTCCGCTTGTAAACCGGATGTTTACTTTCCCATCTCATCGGTGGTCAGACAGTATCTTGAACTTCTCCGTCTGTTTTAAAAAGGAAACAACAACCTTAAGTTTTAAACAATTATTCTATTCAACCTAAAATATTTTTGATTGAAATGAAAAATCGACGTAAATAAAGCATAAACCCTCAATATACAGGGTGTCCACTCCTATCGTGGCCCAATAGCTAATTTCTAAACCGTTAGAAATAAGCATATAGTTCATTTTGGAAAAAATCTCCAAATTTACGAAAGGAATTTGGGCTACGAAATGTTTTTCAAAAAAAATCAAATTTTGAAAGAGTTACGAAATTTTAATTTTTATACAGCCCTCCAGTCCTATCAATCATATTTAGTGAAACATTTTTGACACAGTAACGTTTAAAACTAAAAAAAAATCACTCTTCTACGACAAAAATTGACCGAGTTATGACGTTTTGAAAAATCAAGATTTTGATGAATCTCATGACGTCATCGAGAGATCGCTTAAGGGACCGTATGCGAAATCCTACAAAATCTTGATTTTTCAAAACGTCATAACTTAGTCAATTTTTGTCGTAGAAGAGTGATTTTTTTTAGTTTTAAACGTTAGTGTCAAGAATGTTTTACTAAATATGATTGATACGACTGGGGAGCTGTATAAAAATTAAAATTTCGTAACTCTTTCAAAATTTGATTTTTTTTGAAAAACATTTCGTAGCCCAAATTCCCTTCGTAATTTAGAGATTTTTTCCAAAATGAACTATAGC
>JAXGGA010002238.1:0-127442 GCA_038373865.1 Uloborus plumipes
GCTTTTCCTGCGATGAATAGCTTGCTGAACTTCCCGGTGAAGTGACCAACAGTAATCCCCCATCATGTTGTAGCATGTGTTTCAGCAGTGCTGCCAACATCATCTTTGTTCATTAGACCTATTTTTTCATGTTATCTTAACTATGAAAAAGCTGTTAAATTCTAAAAATGTTTCTTTATTTCATGAATGTAACTATAAAATGTGAATAAATGGTGGGTGATACAACTTTTTAAGCATCATATTTGGATTCAGCAACCTAAACAACATAAGAATAAGGTATTTTCATTAAAAAAGTTTTTTCATCGTTGGCCTGTGTTATCGCAAAATTTAATAAAAGTATCAAATCCTTTGTTGCAACTTAAAAAGCGAAAAAACTCTTTCTTAGGTCTAAAATTGAACTATCAAAGTTATCTTTAAAAAATAGCGAAAAAGCTCGAAAACGTCCTCACAAACAGCACATTCAGCTGTCAGATCAGCACGTGGTCGGCACTGATCGGTACAAACAAGGCCTGCAGGGTTGCCGTTCTGCAAAAGGTTCCGACAAGTTGTTGAAGAAGACATTTTGAGAATCGTGACACAGTTCCGCGGACAATGACTACGTTGAGTTGAGCTGACTTTGACAAGTGTCAAACTCTAATTTGAAATCACAACTCCGGAATTGCCGCTAAACAGGTTTTTGCAGTATTCTTCTGGGAAGGATCAGTCGCTAGTTTTTCCTATAGCTAATGAAATGGGGACATTTTTAATAAAGAGTTCCACCAAGTTTAAATATTTTGGACCTCATATTCCATTAGTATGATGAGTTGAAATATTTGCTAAAAAAAGAATGTCAGACTGAAATGAGCTACCGCCGTACATTAAAAACTAGTTCACTTCTGAAATTTTTTTCTCAAGAAAGTTCTCTTAACAGTTAAAAAAAAAAAAGAATTTTAGCGAGGGAGTTTATATGAGGGGAGCCGTGCCATAGAGGCTTTGACTCCTCCAATAATGAGTTAATGTGAATAAAATTGTAATATTTTCACCCTTAAATTTTGAATTTTCTCATAATATTTGACTTGGTACCTTCTTGAAATAAATTCCTACCTCCTTGAAATAAATCAGTTCCACACGATGCTATTTCTCATCTTTTAAAACTAAATAATCCACATAAATGCAGTGGTTGGAAAAACTACATTTCTTTTGTAGCGAACTGCAACTACAACTGCTTTGTTACAAATGTACCCAGGTAGCACAAATAACCTTTAAACGTTTTATAAACGTTTTTAAGCGGTTGTTACAACGTCAATAACCATTTTACAACTTTTAAACAAGAAGTTCTGTCAAGAACTAAACGAGCCTACTTTCCCGTACATCGACATCGGCATTCTCGCATTTGATCATTATTCTCTTGATTATCTGAAACTGAAAATTATGTCAAACATACCTTTTTAGCACATAGAGCTGATTTCGAAAAGCAAAATATACCCCTCTCATCAGATGAAATAGACACGTAAAAAGTAATTAACGAATAAATAAAGCTTTGTCGCACCTTTTAAAGAGTATAACTGTTATAGTTCCTCCGTAGAAAAAATCCTCCATCGTTTTCAAAAAAAAAATAATAATAATAATAATAATATAAAAACATAAATAAATAAAAGTACAAAGAGCATCAAAACGTATTTTATCAAAGAAAGAAAAAAAAAAAAGAAAAAAAAACTCGTCCGTTAATAAAATGTCTCGAATTTCACTTTTAATCGGTTGCCAGTTGTTAAATATAAATAAAGAATAAAATGTTCTCGTGAATGCAAAATTTTTGTTACAAAAAAATCGTCTGCCAAAAAAAAATAATAATAAATAAAATAAAACAAATGAATAAAAAAAAAAATCGTCTGCACAGTCAGTCATTTTTTTTTTCTGAGCCTGCATTTTCGCCACGTTTGCGGAGTCGGAGTCGGAATCAAAGTCCTCACAGAAGATTACTCAGAAAAGTACTTTACAAACACTATTTATCAAAACCATTTTCTTACAAAGTTAGTTTGAAGAAAATCCGACTTTAAGTTCAGAATCAACATTCAACTTAAATTCCCCGTAGACGCTAATGTTAATTTTTTTTCTGAACGGTTCAATATTGAACGAAAAATGGTTCAAATCAAAAAGCGAAATATGGAAATGTATGGGAAAGCCTCTCCGAGATCTTTCAAACAAAAAAAAGTTTATTCCATTCAGACGGTTCACTCAAAAGTTATTAGGTGGGGAAAGGTTGCTTGAACGGTTCAATGTTGAACGAAAAAATGCTCAAATGGAA
This sequence comes from Uloborus plumipes, assembly GCA_038373865.1. NCBI lineage: Eukaryota > Metazoa > Arthropoda > Arachnida > Araneae > Uloboridae > Uloborus > Uloborus plumipes. Next base: position 2,285 of record JAXGGA010002238.1, read on the forward strand.
AATTTAAATAGGGTAATGAAGTATCCTTGCTGAGATGCTTCAAACAAAAAAAAATTTGTTTAAATCGGACTGTTCATTCAAAAGTTATTAGGGGTGACAGCTTGTTTGAACGGTTCAATGTTGAACGAAAATTGTTCAAATCGAAAATGTAGATACGGGAATGAAGTATCCTTGAAAAGATCTTGCGAACAAAAAAAAGTTTGTTCAAATCGGACTGTTCACTCAAAAGTTAGCATCGCGGGACCGGTTGTTTGAACGGTTCAAAGTTGAACCAAAAAGTGTTCAAATCGAAAAATCAAATATGGGAATGAGCTGTACTCGCCGAGATCTTTCCAACAAAAAAAAGTTTGTCCAAATCGGAATGTTCATTCAAAAGTTATTAAGGGGGGGGGGGGACAGACAGACCGACCGACGGACCGACACACAAATTCCCCATCTCAATACCCTACTTTCAAATTTTTAATTTTTTAACCGACTTCGAAAAAGGAGGAGGTTCTCAATTCAAAGCGTATACTTTTTTTTTTTGTTTGTTCGCACATAACATCTGATCTACTAAACCGATTTGGACAATTTTTTTTTTAATCGATAGGAGATGGTGTAACTTAGGTACCATGTACTCATATGACGATATTTGTTCACTAGAAAAAAAGATATGATCGAAAAACTAACATTTCATGTCATTTAAAACAATATCTGTTATCGTAAATCCTTACTTCAATGAGCGACCCGATTGTCAAGTTGTTATGCGCGTCAGGTTGAAGCTCCTGATGGAATAAGATCGAGTCCAGGTCTGCAAGGATTTTTTCGAATAGCTGCGTTTTGTTTTTTTTTTTTAAATTATTTTAATGATTGTAATGTCCTTATGCAGGTACACCCTCCCATGGGAATGTGCCCCACATTTTTTTATGGTACAAAATGACAGTTTTGGTCGGATCTTTGTTAAAATTGGCAATTAGACCAGGCGCTGGAGGGGGTTGAGTATGCAAAATATGAGGACCGCAGTTTGACGATGGATTTTAGTTGAGGAAAGCTCATAGATTAACAATATGGATGTTGCCAAGCTGAATTCTGGTGCAGTTTTTTTCAATCCCCCTCCTAACGGTCACAAGGAAAATCGATGGAGTGTATACTAAAAAGTAAATTTATTGATAACTTTGGTCATAATTTTAGTTATTTCGAGTAGTGGAAGTGATGGTGGGTTGTTTTTAATTAAATATTCCGGGTATATGTGTGAAAAATCGATAATTTGGGGAAAAATTCGCTATTTTTCTCAAACATTTACGCCTAATGCCTTCTAAGGTCACTTTTTCTTAAAATTGTTATTAACGAAGTTGTAGAGCTTTCAATTTCCTTCAATTTGATATGCTACTTTGCTATATTTCATTAAACCAATCAAAAGTTATAGAGTTTCAAACACGCACCTTCGTGCTAAAAATGGAGCACTTGCCATTCACAAAAATCAAACTGACGCAAAAGGATCGCGCGCTTCCTCTTTCCTCAATGAATTCGACAATACTGATTAGCAATGAAGAAGTTGCTATGGATTACTGCAAGACAAATGATGTTACGCTTCAAAGGGGACCCCTCCTCTTAATTCTGGGGAGTTCCGTTCGTGAAATTGTGACTTTGTGGCACGGGCGAGGGAAAGAATGAAGAGAAGTTTGACGTCTAGCATTTTTTAATAAAAATTTTTAATAAAAATATGTTCATAAAAAGTAGCTTAAGAAAAGTACTTAATGAAAAAGGGAGAGGGGTGTCCAAAATGTTGAAAAACGTGTAACCTCATTTATGGACGGCCCTTTGCCGAGAAATCGGAAGAAAATTTGGAATTACGTATACGCAGTGCAAATTATTGGACAGAGGAAGTACAGGAAGTCAGCACTCTACATATAGTCCGGCGGCATAGCGAAAGAATTATTCATTTTGAGGTAAAAGCAAAATTTTTTGTTAATTATGTTTTTGGGTCAATAAGGATCATTTTAAGCCACGGAGACATTCGCTAAGTTACTTGGATCATATTTTACAGCCTCTCAAAGTTATTTTACGCGCGCATAGGACCAGTCCAGACATATTAGATATTAAATTCGCACATCATGTTGTAGTTCTAATTTTTTAAAATGTTGTTTGGGTCACCTTGGGTAGTGTAAATCTAAGTTTGCAGTTTTCTAAAACTTGTGCTCGCCGCGTAACTCGCGAAAAACTACGAAATTTTCCGACTTTTTTCAGTTTTCCCCGAATAACTCCTAAACTATGCAACTTTTGAAAAAACATGTGGCAACCCATTTTAAAGAACACTAAATTTCGAAGAATTTAAGCTCACGTGGTGCTGTGTGAACCGAATAGTTTAGGAGATATTGTATTTCAAAAAGGATCATTTTTTGCGAAAAACGAAAAAAAAGACAACATGCTTTAATCACATTTCGGACCAAATATCGACATAAATTCCTACTCTACAAGAAAAATTGTACATTCAGTTACAGTACATACAATTGGCTTTTATTTAAGGCAAAATTGAAGTTTTTAAGTTGAATAGTTCTTTTATAATCTCGAAACAACAAATATTTGTTTTTGCGAAAAACCTCGAAATTTTCCGACTTTTTCAGTGTTTCCTTTGTAACTCTAACTTTATGCAACTTATGAAAATACATGTGGCTACCCATTTTAAAGAACACTAAATTTCGAAGAATTTAGGCTCACGTGGTGCTCTGTAAGACGAATAGTTTAGGAAATATCGTACTTCAAAAATGTATCATTTATTGCGAAAAATGAAAAAAAAAACACACGCTTTAATCACATTTCGGACCAAATATCAACAGAAATTCCTACTCTACAAGTAAAAAATGGACATTGAGTTGTAGTACATTCAATTGGCTTTCATTTAAGGCAAAATTGAAGTCGGTAAGTTGGATAGTTCTTTTATAATCGCGAAACAACAAATATTTGTTTTTGCGAAAAACTGCTCAATTTTGCGACTTTTTTCAGTGTTTCCTTTGGTACTCTAACTTTATGCAACTTATGAAAATACATGTGCATACCCATTTTAAAGAACACTAACTTTGCAACAGTTTAACTTCTAGTATCGCTCTGTAAGACGAATAGTGTCGGAAATATCATACTTTGAAAATAGGTCATGTTTTGCGAAATTTAAAAAAAAAAATGCTTCAATCGTATTTAGAACCAGATATCAACAAAAATTCCTACTCTACAAGTGAAAAATGGACGTTGAGTTACAGTAAACTTAATTGACTTTCATTTAAGGCAAAAAAATAAGTCTGTAAGATCAATAGTCCTTATATAATCGCGAAAAAAACAATCATTTGCTCTTGCGAAAAACTGCAAAATTTTCCGAATTTTTTCGGTGTTTTCTTTATAACTCTTAAACTACGCAACTTTTGATGGTACATGTGCTTACCCAATTTAAAAAACATTAAATTTGCAGCAATTTAAGCTCTAGTGACGCTCTTTAAGACTAATAGTATAGGAGTTATGAATTAAACACTGAAAGAAGTCGGAACATTTAGCAGTTTTTAGCGAAAACAAAGTGACGACATTGAAAGTACTTTTGAACTTACAGACTTCTTAACTTTTCTGAAAACATACTTAAAATCAAAAATGTTTTAAATTATTAACAATCAGGTGGTTTTATTACAAAAGCAGGATTTGAACATTTTGAGGGTACCAAGTACACTGAAAAAAGTCGGAAAATTTCGAGGTTTTTCGCAAAAACAAATATTTGTTGTTTCGCGATTATAAAAGAACTTTTCAACTTACAAACTTAAATTTTGCCTTAAATGAAAGCCAATTTAATGTACTGTAACTGATTGTACAATTTTTACTTGTAGAGATGTCGATATTTGGTCCGAAATGTGATTAAAGCATGTTTTTTTTTTTTTTCGTTTTTCGCAAAAAATGATCCTCTTTGAAATACGATATCTCCTAAACTATTCAACTCACAGAGCACCACGTGAGTTTAAATTCTTCGAAATTTAGTGTTCTTTAAAATGGGTAGCCACATGTTTTTTCAAAAGTTGCATAGTTTAGGAGTTATTCGGGGAAACCTGAAAAAAGTCGGAAAGTTTCGTAGTTTTTCGCGAGTTACGCGGCGAGCACAAGTTTTAGAAAACTGCAAACTTAGATTTACACTATACCCTAGGTGACCCAAACAACATATTAAAAAATTAGAACTACAACATGATGTGCGAATTTAATGTCTAATATGACTGAATTGTAAGTCCTATGCGCGCGTAAGATAACTTAGAGACGCTATAAAAAATGATCCAAGTAATTTAGCGAATGGCCTCCGTGCCTAAAAACGTTCAAAAAAGGTCCCAAAACAAGAATCTAAAAAAAAAAAAATGCTTTTACCTAGAAGTGCACAATTCGCCCAAAATTTGGCTTTATGCCGCTGTACTATGAGGAAAGAGGAAGCGCGCGATCCTTTTGCGTCAGTTTGATTTTTGTGAATGGCAAGTGCTCCATTTTTAGCACGAAGGTGCGTGTTTGAAACTCTATACCTTTTGATTGGTTTAATGAAATATAGCAAAGTAGCATATTAAATTGAAGGAAATAGAAAGCTCTACAACTTCGTGAATAACAATTTTAAGGAAAAGTGACCTTGGAAGACATTAGGCGCAAATATTTGAGAAAAACAGCAAATTTTTCCCAAAATTATCAATTTCTCACAACATATACCCGGAATATTTAATTAAAAACAACCCACCATCACTTCCACTATTCGAAATAACTAAAATTATGGCCAAAGTCATCAATAAATTTACTTTTTAGTTTACACTCCATCGATTTTCCTTGTGACCGTTAGGAGGGGGATTGAAAAAAACTGCACCAGAATTCAGCTTGGCAACATCCATATTGTTAATCTATAAGCTTTCCTCAACTAAAATCCATCGTCAAAATGCGGTCCTCATATTTTGCATACTCAACCCCCTCCAGCGCCCGGTCTAAATGGGGTCCTTCGATGCTGTAGAATTTTCTTATGGACGTTTGCGCCATATTTGGGGGCTTTGAATCGATTGTGGCAATAAATGGTTTTTGATTTGCGGCACCTATATTATTTTTTCAAAAATTATATACACAATCAATTATATTATGTTAATTTTTGTACCTTTATAAAATTTGCATTTACGTCAAATTCAAGGTAAAATTAAAAGTCATAAATTCTGAAGATGATAAATATATGTTAAAAATTAAAGTAACTGTTTTTTGTGACTTTCATATTGGTTGTGACTAAAAAACATCATTACAAACAAATAAAATGTATCAAACACCATGAGTGTTGAGTTATTGGGAAAAATCTGCTGTGTAATGGGGTTTTTCTGCTCTGCGAGGGGGGGGGGGGGTATGAACGATCATTAAAGTGACACACATTTTTAAAAAATAAGATTTTGATTTGTGGTGTTTGAAAAAGCTAAAGAGTCCACTTTAGTTGAAAATTATTTTCCATGAAAAGCAAAAACTTGCACCAATTTTCCAAGTCTTACTCTAACTCCTTCTCCCACAATTCAAATTACTTACTTTTACTTTCAATTTTTAACCGACTTCAAAAAAGGAGGAGGTTCTCAATTCAAAGCGTATGTTTTTTTGTCTGTTTGTTCGCACATAACATCTGATCTACTGAACCGATTTGGACGATTTTTTTTTTTAAATCGATAGGAGATGGTTAACTTAGGTACCATGTATTCATATGACGATATTTGTTCGCTAGAAAAAAAGTTATAATCGGAAAACTAAAATTTCATGTTATTTAAAAACAATATGTACTATCGTAAATCCTTACTTCAATGAGCGACCCGATGGTCAAGTGGTTAAATGCGTCGGTTTGAAGTTCCTGATGGAATGAGATCGAGTCCAGGTCTGCAAGTTTTTTGAACAGCTGCATGGTTTTTTAACTATATTTTGATTATTTTAAGTGCATTTACACTAAAAAAAATGAAATAAAATATGTTTGGAAAAAAAAAATAAAACCGACTTCAGTTGGAAATTGCTCTAAAAAGTAAAAAATAATTTTTTTCTTTGAACACCATCGAAACTATTTTTAAACATAAGTTTTGAAGTCGGCGCAAAAACAATGTATAGAATCATACGTAACTACAATTCAACTATAAATATAAATTTTAATGGATTCATTTCATTGATTACCACACATTCGTGCAATGGTACAAAGATTCTGCTTTTAATTTTCAATGGTTTCTTAAGAAAAAATGTTGGAAAAATATGGTTAAATATCATTTTAACTATCGTTTTCGCGCCGACTTCAAAACTTATGTTTAAAAGTAGTTTCGATGGTGTTCAAAGAAAAATTTTTTTTTTAATTTTAGAGCAATTTCCAACTGAAGTCGGTTCTATTTTTTTTTCCAAACATATTTCGATATTCAATTTACCTTTTTATTTTTTTAACTTGGCGATATTTTTTGGACTTGGCGATATTTTTTAGATGCATTAAGCTACTTTTAATACTTTTTTCGTCTTTCTTTTGTTTTTAATGGGAAAGTAGGCTAAAAACGAAGTGTGCTACTTGGGTAGTTAACTACAACTACAACTACTTTTTTAATATGGCGACTACAAACTACTTTTGAATTGTAGTAGCTACTTCGCTACTTTAAAAAAAATAATAATAATAAATAAAAAGCATACACCGTTTGAGGATTAACCGAAAAATTTCGAAAAGTGGTTTACATTAATAAATTAACTCATTTGAATATGGAATAGAACCAAGAATTGTCTTTGAATTTATTTGTTACTTTTCCTTGCTGTTCCTTTGAAAAAAAATTTAAAAAATTTTTACGAATATTCGCCACAAGAGAGGATTCAAAAGCTGAAAGATTGAAAGAATTCAACCTTCATTTTTTTAAAAAAAAACTTCTTCCCAGGGAATATTTAGGAACATGAAAGTTATTTGAAGGAATATAAAAATTATGAAGCCAAATAAACCAATGACAGCAAACAGATAGAATGTATTCCGTCAGAACGATGTATCTAAGATCCAGGGGCGGCTCCTCATTATGGGCCAGGTGGGCCGGGCCCACCCAGAAAAATTGGAAGAAAAAAAATGCCGAATAAAATATAATCGTTTTGTATTTCAACCAACAAAAAAGAAAAAAACAAAACAAAACATAGGGCACAAAATATATTTTAAACCTTCAGCTCCCCCCCCCCCCCACATTGCTAATACAGCACAAAAAAGTTTTCAAACTCCATCAATTTTAGCGTTTCGCACCTAAGCGCTTCGCATTAGCACGGCTTTAAAAACGAATTCGTGGGCCAGATCAAAGCGGCCCTCGCCAAGCCCCCGATTTTAGCCAATCCCAATGGCTAATTAAGAAGAGCAGTGAGAGATGACACCCCATTGTAACAATCGACAAGTGGGCATTTTTTATCTGGCCCAAAATTTCCTTTTGTCCCTAACCGAAGCGGTGGAGAGGGAAGTGTCCCTCACTGGTTACAGAGGAGCAGGGAATGTCTGGCCCCTGTTGTTAGGGAGAAAACTTGCTTTTCATTCCGCTCTCCTGGTTTTTCTTTTATTGATTTTTATAACACGTCTTCTTCTTTTTTTAGTCTTTCTTTTTTAATTTTCAACACCTATTACTAACAGGCATAGAGATTGCCAGTTTCATTACCCCCCCTCACCTATTTGTAATACAATGCACGCATATTTTATTTATTAATTTGCGTTTGAAATTCTTTTTCTCAAAATTTTTGTATGAAGACTTTATTTTTGACTTGTAGTGCGTTTGCCATTTTCTTGGTATTAGTTTGAATTTAATCTCATTTGTCGCAGTGTTGTGTTAATATATTAAAAAGTCTGTAAGTATTGTATGAACTCTAGGAATTTGTCATCCTGCCGGGTGTGACATTATAAATGCTTGAAGAAGTGATAAGTATTCTTAAGCTCCAAATGCTACATTTATTTAGCCGAATCATGACTGCATTTATATCCAGGACTAACGAGAGGCTAACCCCCGCCCCCTAAAATATCAATGAAGTAGTCTGCTCCCCCCTCCCCCTCTTTGATGATCTTCCCTACAACTAATATTATCACACTCAAAGGGATTTTAATGTCCGAAAAAACACTTAGATGTTGAATAAAAAGTTTGCTACTGCGTATTTTTTCTTATATCTTATGACACGTAACATTAACCTTCTACTACAAATACACTAAAGCAGTAACCAGAAAAAACAAAACTTAAAACATTGAACGTTCATAAAAATATTGAGTGGATCAAAGTCTACTGTATATAAAAACTATATTCAGCTTAAAATGTATAAATGAATACATTTATTTTGTAAATTATTATTATTTTACAAATTGCTTCATAATTCAAGAAACACGTGGACATAAAATTTCGCAACATTTAAAAACTATATTTTGCAATATATTTTCCTGAAGGTTTATAATATATGAAATATTAAATATTGTTTAAAAGCAATCTAGTTAAATAAATATATCAAAGTTTAATAACGGTACCTAATGGTTGGAAAAAACTAGGCGTTCTGCAAGATTTTTTATTTCTAACATATGAGCATACACTGAAGTGACAAAAGTCATGGGATAGCAATATGCAAATTTTCAGATGGCAGTAGCATCGCATAGAACAGGTATAAATGCGCAGTGCTTTTACAGAGCTTTCATTTCTGTTCAAGTTATTCATGTGAAGAGGTTTTAACGTGATGATGACCGCACGACGTGAAATTAACAGACTTTGAACGCGGAATGTTAGTTGGAGCTAGACGCATGGGTCATGCCATTTCGGAAATCGTTAGAGAATTCAACATTCCCAGATCCACTGTGTCAAGAGTGTGCCGAGAGTATGAAATTTCAGGCATAACATCCCACCATGGACAGCGCAGTGGTCGACCGCCTGCACTTAAAGATCGAGACCGGCGACGTCTGCAAAGAGTCGTAAATTCTAACAGACAAGCAACACTGCGTCAAATCACCGTAGAAATCAATGTGGGACGTACAATGGACGTGTCTGCTAGAATTGTGCGGAGAAATTTGGATTTCTTGGGCTATTCCAGCAGAAGACCGACTCGAGTGCCTCTACTGACAGAACGACATCGCTTGCAGCGACTCTCGTGGGCACGTGAGCATATCGGTTGGTCCCTAGATGAATGGAAAACCGTGGCCTGGTCCGATGAGTCACGATTTCAGCTGGTAAGAGCCGATGGTAGGGTTCGAGTGTGGCGCAGACCCCACGAAGCCATGGACCCAAACTGTCAGCAAGGCACTGTTCAAGCTGGTGGTGGCTCCGTAATGGTGTGGGCTGTTTTTTCATGGCATGGACTTGGTCCTCTAGTGCGACTGGACCGAACATTGACTGGAAATGCTTATGTGCAGCTACTTGGAGATCACTTGCAGCCATTCATGGACTTCATGTACCCAAACAACGATGGGATTTTTATGGATGACAATGCGCCATGTCACCGGGCCACAACTGTTCGCAATTGGTTTGAAGAAAATTCTGGACAATTCCAACGAATGATTTGGCCACCTAGATCGCCCGACATGAATCCCATTGAGCATTTATGGGACACCATCGAGAGGTCTGTTCGTGCCCAAAATCCTGCCCCATCAACGCTTTCACAATTATGGACGTCTATCGAGACAGCATGGCTCAATATTCCTGCAGAAGACTTCCAACGACTTGTTGAGTCCATGCCACGTCGAGTTGTTGCACTTCGCCGGGCAAAAGGAGGGCCGACACGATATTAAGAGGTATCCCATGACTTTTGTCACTTCAGTGTATAACACGTTACTATGACTGTCAGTCAAATCATGTATCCGAAAAGGTTATTACCAGTTAAGCAAATATTCTGATAAACATAATTAAATTAGTCAGTTATCCGTGTTTTAATTTTAATGGTATTCGAACCGGTAGTCAAGATCCTTTAATTTTGATTATATTGTAAGAAAAATAAGTGTTTTAATATTGTTATGTACTCTTTGTGTATTTCCTGAAAATAATTCGATTCATCTCATTACTATTAGTTTGAGTACGACCATAGGTAAGCGAGTGGGACCATAACTGGTCAAACTCCAGTGTATTCCAATTTATTTAAAAACATATACATGCATTAAAATTGAAAGTATCATAGCTATAAAAGTGACATTTTAAAGTTCTAACACCGTTAGGATTTGTTTTTTCATGAACTAAAATTGCAACATTTGTATCCAAATTTAAAAAAAAAAAAAATGTAAGCATGCCTAGATCTAGTCATTTACTTTATGAGTTCCTTAATTTGATGGAGGCTTTCAGAAAGTCATGGTGCAGATTGTAGAAATTTTTAGGGGGAGAGAGGGGGTGTTTTTAGGCAGAAATTTTCTTTTTCTTTTTGAGTGTAGTCCCGTAATGTTTGAGGAGGTGCGCCGCCTTGAGGCGTGACACTTTTGACGTGATGAATATTTTCACTGTCCGAAAATGGCAAAATTATGAGAGAAACATTAGTGATATTTTGAAAGTCGGTCGTCTGTGGAAAACATTGTCAATTAGTATTACATTGATCGCTTAAGGCTGGTGTAACATTTAAAATATAAAACCTATGTATCAAATCAAATGTGAGATAATTTTGCAATGCAAATTTGTATTAATAAAATTAAATATTATTTTAAGTCGCTCAGCATTAGTTTACTAACTGTTGTTTCCTTCATTGTATCTGTGTAAGCATTAGTGGGGAAAGATATAATTGCGGGCCCACCCACTAAGTTAAGGCACGAGCCGCCACTGCTAAGATCAGCTCATAAGTATCTAAGATCAGCTCGGAAAACTAGGGTCCCGGATTGGATTCGGAATAGTATAATTTTTCGAAGTTTTATGGGTGGAGGGGGCACAAGACCAAACTGACAAGGAACCCGCCGTGGCTCTTGGCGGACTTGCTGGTAGCGTTGCATATGATTGGGATTTGCGTGGCCTTCACAATGCTGCCAGGCAGGCCCGTCTTCTAGCCCCCCCCCCCCCCCCGACTTTGAGAAATCAATGTATTTACATATAAATGGGCATGGTTTTTGTTTTCCGGTGAAATTGTCTTGTGTTTTTACCCTTTGCCCCCCCCCCCCCCTTCGGAAAAGCTTGAAATGACGGACTTGCTGCCAAACTAGGTTTGCCCAAAGTAAACATGTTTCTGGGTTTATTTGCAAGGCCGCCGCTACCAGAGATGGGGCCCGGTACCAATTTTAATGCCGGGCTCCCCACGCACCCCCCTCCAATTGCATATTTTTATGCCGCCGTTTCAGCACATTTGCAATTATTAAAAAAAAAAAAAAAAAATGGAGAAAAATAGTTTTTTTCGGAAAAACTTTCTTTTAGTTACGAAAGTGTGCATCTGATTTAATTTTCACAATATTTGTATCGCCAGCTGATTTTAATTTTTTTTAACACGAAATGACAAGTTTGAAAACGGAAAAACACAATTTTTGACGTTTGGTTCGACAAACCTCAAAATTAATAGTTTGAAATCGCATTCACATGTAATATTGCATTGTTTAGTTGCTTATAACTGAATCTTTAAATTTTAATGTAAATTTAAAAACTATAATTTGAATTTTTGGTAAAAATATATTTTTAAATACAGTATCTGGATACAGAAAAAGTTGAACAATTTTTCATGTCTGAAATAAGTGTCTCCGGGCTACTTGATTCTTGTTTTTAAAGTGCAAGAGAGATATGTCAATGAGAGTTTAGACTTGGTTTTAGATTTGAAGAGTTTCTGTAGGCTTTTGGAAAGCGGTGTATTTTCCTTTGCGCAACAGTGTTTCATTCATTCGTGTTTGTACAAGCAATGAAGCAATTGTTTCATATTGAGAATCGGCAATGGAAAGTGAGATTTTTTTTAGCAGCTTTTTTTTTTGATGAAATTATTGACACTATTACTGGAAAAACATGTTCATACCCTTACGGGCCCCCCAAAGCTCCGGGCCCCGGTAAGAGGTCCAGTATCCCCTCTCAAACGGCGGCCCTGTTTATTTGTACATTAGTTACGAATGTATTTTCTGTGCCACCTAAGCGCTAGAAATTGATCATCTATAGAAACTTGGATAACTACAGTTTCTCCACAAATTGAATTTATTAAAATAAAGTAATTACAATACTTACAGGACAACTTTCATTTTGTATCATTCATTATGAAGCACCCTGCTGTATTTTCGCCACTGGTGATAAGCAGAAAAAATATCTTGCGTTTTGTACCAGGAACTTAAATGTCTATGTGCGTTTTCGCCACCAAAAAATCAGAAGAGAATGCTAATTCGTTTTTTTTTTTATTAACATGCCCGATACTTAAGTAAGCAAGAAATGGGGAAAAGTTAATTATGTAAAAAAAATGAGAGCTCCTCCGTGGATGAAATTCAGATTGAGCTGCTGCCATCTATCTTGAAAAATACATACTATAAATGTCATCCTCGAGTTCTGTATCGGGAAAGGAAAACATTAGAAAATATAATTTCCGTAATTTGTCTTTTGAAAAAAAATCAAGATAAAAACAATCTACTTATATTAAAAACTGAGTATCTTTTTATCTTTCTATGTCACGCTTCTTTCTCCTGAACGCCAATGAACTGAAAGTCGAATCAGGTACCGATAGATAGGTAATTTTTCAGGCTTCATTAGTTTCAATTGATATAATTATACGATTTTAATTAGCGAAGATATCAATTAATAAGTAGTCAAGTTTAAAGCGATTAAGCCTAATAAATGATTAAATATGAAATCCATTCTTGGCAAACCGTCGTTGCTATGAAACAGTATAATAACAATGATAATGAGAATTTTGAATGAAGGCTTAACTAAATCAAACACGAAACTCATAAGCGGACCACTTACGTAGAATTTTTATCGCTAGCTACTGGTAATATTTTGAAACATTTATTTTTTGAAGAGCCATCTACTTATATTAAAAACTGAGTATCTATGTCTGCTTTTTTTCTTTGAGCGACCTGAACTTACTGAAACTTTCCTCACCATCTTGAAGGCGTGAAGCATCTCAATAATTCGAATGATTTTTTTATATAGGAAAAAAGTAAAGGCGTGAAGCGCCTGTAAGCGAGCCGCCTTGGCGGGGAGTAATTTCTTTAAATTTTTTTTCTCACTACTTTCAGGGCACGAAGTGCCCGTGCAACGCCGGGCCACGTGCGTGGTATGTCTTGAAATCGAATGAACATTAAATTATATCAAATAATATAATTTCAGAATGAGGTAAAAGTTAGAGAGGGGGGACGTTATGCATCAGCATGCCGCAGGAAGCTAATCTAGCTGCCCTGGCAGCTAGTCTACTTATATTAAAAACTGAGTATCTTTTTATCTTTCTATGTCACGCTTCTTTCTCCTGAACGCCAATGAACTGAAAGTCGAATCAGGTACCGATAGATAGGTAATTTTTCAGGCTTCATTAGTTTCAATTTATATAATTATACGATTTTAATTAGCGAAGATATAAATTAATAAGTAGTCAAATTTAAAGCGAGAAAGCCTAATAAATGATTAAACTTCCAAGACATTTATTTCTTACCGTTGCCATTTTGAATTAAAACGTTAATTAAATTATTGAACTATTTAAAATTCTAAGATATTTATTTCCTTCCGTTGCGATTTTAAATTAAAACGTTAATTAAATTGAACTTTTTAAAATGAAAGAGTGTTATTTTTTTCCACTGTCATTTTGAATACGTGTTATAACAAAGATCTAACAATTGTTTTTATTCTAATTATTAATGACATATTTTTTCTCTGGTACCATTTTGAAAATGTGTTTTTAAATAAAATTGCAATTGCTGTTTTTAGAAGGGACTTTTTTTGGCTGCGATCCAAATATTAAAAACTTTTTCGTTTAGAATTTTGTAATTAATTTTACAGGAAGAAAGCGGTTTGGAAATAATTGTTTTTGGAAAGGAATTTTATTTGTTATTGTACTAAGTATGCGCTACTTGACATCGTCTTTATTTTTGAGGAAACATGTGCAAATAATTCGATTGATTCTTTGATGCAGGAAAGCTTTATAGCGAGCCGCTTTAGCGGGGAGTAGTTTATTAAACGTTTCCTTGGTACTTTAAAGGCGAGCCGCCTTGGCGGCGAGTAGTTTATTGAAACTTTCCTCGCTACTGTAACGGCGAGCCGCCTTGACGGCGAGTAAACTGTTTAAACTTTCCTCATTACTTTAAAGGCGAGTCGCCTTGGTGGCGAGTAGTTTTCTCAAACTGCCTTCACTACATTGCAGCCCGTGCAACGCCGTGCCACGCAGATAGTTTTCCTAAAAATTTTGTAACAATTTAGATTCATCAAACTTTTTTAAAAAAATGTTTTTTATTATCTTTTAATTAAAGGGAAATAATATTGTATCCTTAAGAACTAAATTTTAAAATATTTCTCTTTGAAATAATACGAATTACTAGTTGAATGAATTTGTTGGAAAACTGTCAAGTGATACTTGGATCCTTTGTTTTAATCATAAAACGTTAAAGCTTGCTAACTAAAAAGTGTATAATTTACCGACACACACAATTGTTGCTCGACCATGTTCACTTCTTATGTGCCTTCTAATTCAATTTTTACAAGTATGTTTTTCATACATTAAAACTAATTGGTTTAAAAAAATGAATAAATAAAATTTTAACTTTGTAATGTGTTAAATAATTCCTAGCTGGCCGCACCATCAAATAATCACTCATCTTTTTAAGGAAAAAAATTACATATGCGACAAAAAAAAAGGATCTTCCCATTCTTGCTAATTCTGATTGAACAGTAGCCTAAATCCAGATATGACAACGGTGTTCCCGATCACCCGCCATTTTTTAGAAACACCCCCCCACTCCCCACCTCCTTTTTTTTCCAGGTTTCTAAAATTTTATAGCCAGTGTTTCTTTCAAACAGTTTGCTCCGGGGGGGGGGGGGGCGCTTCGAAAATACGGAGGGGCACACAGATAGGCGCGAATCCAGCTGGTCGCCGGGGGGGGGGTCAAAAATAGCCTAAAACTGCATTTCGGGGACTTTTTTCGATAAATTTGCCCCCCTCCCACTAAATTTGAGTTCTAAGATTGTAGTTTTGCCTTCCTCTCCCACTTTCTCATAATGACCTTCTCTAAAAACAAAAGCTAGATGGATTTCGATAAATTTGGTCAACCCTCCCCCCATTTGACCCCCAAAATTTCACTTTGACCCCGCCCCCCCTCCTTTTTGGACAGTGACCTCCATCAAAGCTGGATCGGCAGTTGCCAAGGGCGTATTGAAGGGAGTGGATGTTGACAACCTCTTCTCCCCTCCGAAATAATTTAAAAATTTCTTCCGCGCAATAAAAACTTTTCTATTTTGAATCATCAATTCGGAAATTTATATTAGTGATTGGTTTACCCCCTCCCTAAATTGATTTCCATGGCCACCATTCCCATGGGAGTGGCTATAAATGTTTAAAAAACTCTGTTTTCCGCCCGGTAATTTTTCGAAACTCAAACTCAAAAACTTTTTTGTTCCCAAAACAAAATTTTGTTAGATATTAAAAAACGTTAAGGGGAATCCGGAGCCATTCCCCAAGGAAAATTCCCAACTTGAAGCCCTAAATGCACAAATGTATAGGGTCGTTGATGACCAGGGTTGCCAGCAGGGCCGTAGACAGACATTAGTTTCGGGGAGGGTTTTACCAAACCTGTTTCTTGAGAAATCGATGAAGTCAATAAAATTTGATTTTAAGTTCTATATTGTCTTGAACTATATAGAACTTAATCTCTCTAATGAATCCTCCGGGAGATTGGACTTTTGATCTTTTCTCTACCCCTTCTTTCAACACTGTTGGCAAATAAAACCCTGAATCGATTCTATTCTGGACATGGCCTCTCCCATAATTACTTTTTCAGACATAAGTTACTCCCTTCTCCAAACTGCATCTGTGGTGATTTTGGAGATTTAAAACACTACCTACTCTCTTGCCCACACGCCAGAGCCCACCACTTCCCCTATAGTAATCAAAACATGAGAGACAACTGGAAAATTCTCTCCCGTATTGACCTTAAAGCTCACAGATGCATGTTAAATCTGTTAAACTTTCTTGAAGCCAACAGGACCCTGCTCTTCACCGACCTAAACTAAAATTCACCCTTAATCACTCTTTCTTTTGTTATGCATGACATCTTCTGATTAAATTTCTCTCAACTACCCCTTTTATACAATCTTCCATCCAACACGTGATCTTACCCCATAATATTTTTGCGCACACCTTTTCATTCACTTAGTGAATTTGCATTTATTTATTTATTTTTTTTAAATTATTATTCTGTTTCGTATTGTCATCTTTTCATATCTCTGTGTTTTGTAAGTCCTTGGTCTTGCTGTTTTTGTATTGTACCCTGTTATTTGTCTTGTACTAGTTTTATTGTATGTAATGTTTTGGTGTCTTGAATAAATTTGGACACCGACTCCGACTGCTGGCTTACAAAAAGACCCTGGCAGTCATTCTACGGCAGTCGGTAGGTGCACTCTGTATTGTGTTCCTTTTTGTTACAATAGTTATTAAAAGGCTATTGACATTAAGTTTTTTTTTTTTAAATGACTCATCTTTTCAATGAAAACGAGAACTGATAGTAGAAGTAAACAAAGAGGGTTGCCACATTCACAAGTTACTCCTCCGATTGGCAATTCTACTTTGAATTTCAACTGCACTTCATTCGTAGCGAGAAGTGCCCCAAAAGAAAGTCACGGGAAGTCAGTACGAATAACTTAGAAAACCGCTCTACACATACAACTTTTACAGAAAAAAAGTACTTTTCTACTTTCAGAGAATACCATTATTTTTTGAAAAAGTAAAAAATCTTTTTTCAGTAAAATTATAACCTACGAAAATATTTTGTTGGAAAACATAATTTATTAAAGGAATCGGGGAGCGGGATCTATGTTTTGTTTTAAAAATATAAATACAAACATTTCTTCACCAAAAATATCCATTTAGCTTGAGTAAAAAAAATAAATGAATTGAAATAAATAAATAAATAATACAACATGTAGGTTGTTGTAAATTGTTATTTTATAAACCTTGATTCCAATGAGTTTTTTAAAAACAGACATTAATGATTGATGTTTAAATGCAGATTGCTTTTAAAATATCTATATTTTTTAATGTCATAAAATGTTTCAAACTCGGTACTTAATTTGACGCAAAAAGCAGAAGATAAATGTGTCGTGTTTTCGAGCAGACGAAAAGAACGAGACTGAACCCACTGGCACCCTTCGAAAATATTTGCGCTGTGCGTAGTGTCAAAATAGAGGCCGACCAACAAAGTGAGACCACGATTTGAAGGACACAAGATGGGTATTGGACAGATCGCCCTTCCACATTTTGTGGGGGATAATTCCAGCAAATCTTTCAAATAATAGAACAGACAAGAAGGCTCTTTCATTGACATTACATATATTGTTGTTGATGAGCGTGGCCCCTCCCTTAGCGTCGAAATACACAGGTCACCGCACACTACACACTTACTTGAGACATCAAGAGCTGTTCGGGCGTTAATTTCTACTCAGTGGCGGCGTTTTAGCGATGTGCGAACAACGCGACAATACTGGATGGGACCCGTGCCCCTGGGGATACCACAGCGTATCTTTTAAAAATCCGGGGCTGTTGGCGGCACAAAGACCCCAAGAACTCCTATTGCAATCCAAAGAGCCGCCTCGGTATCTACGTTTTAAAGTTTTATAGGCAAACATTTATTTATTTTGAGGAGGGGGGATGGGTACCAATTACCTTAAATTTTTAATGAAGTTGAAATCCAAAAAGTATGTATCAACAAACGATATTTATCAACCAAAAAATCTAATCTTCAGATTCTCGAGATCGGGATAAGATGTCACTATAGAATTTAGAATAAGTTTTTGATTGAAGTAAACTAGATGAACCAAATGCATGTGTTGAAGAATCTTCGGAAAAAAGACAATAAAGAAATCATGCATTATATTTTTTTAATTGCAAAAATTCTCGGAATATTTTAAAATATTTTTTTAAGAACTTTTTGCGGTGATATTTGTAGAACAATTTTGGATTGAAATAAAGCAAATGACGCATGAACTAAAAAAACTTTTGCAAAGAAAAGAAAATAATAAATATTTAATGACAGTTGGGGGGAGGGTAAAAATACAGAGAGAAGATGATGAAAAGAAGTGAGGGGGGGGGGGGCTTCGTACAATTTTCATTACCTCCTCTTTATTTCTAATGATTGTTTATAGATACAATACAATCAGAGTGATTGTTTATATTTCTTACAAATATTTATTATGGAAGTAAATTCCTAAAACCAATGCTATTTTGACAACATATATTAATGCTTTGCATCGTAAAATAGATTGATTTCAGTTGTTAAAAATGAACAGCGTTTGAAAAACATTGCTTTTTCCTATCAAAACCCGAAAAAGGGGGAAAACGTGCGCGAACATTTCGCTTATCTGGTTGGCGTTGTTTTTACTCATATTAAGCGCCAAGCAAACAGCAGTATTGCCATGTGTCACGTTGCTTTGTTTACTTCTACTATCAGTTCTCGTTGAATAGGGTATAACAGGTTATTCCCCTCTTAGCATTGAAAACGACTTCAAAATTAAAAAGCTGGAATTAAAATTAAACCTAAAGGATGAAATTAGAATAGGAGATAGAATAATAAATAAAAATCAAATTGAGATGGAGCACCTGGGCACCCACCCAGCCAGCATAACGAGCATTTCTTTCGACCTCGAGGTCCCTGAGCCTTTAAACGAGTACAGTATTTATACTGATGGTTCACACCTCAATGAAAAAACTGGTAGTGCATTTGTGGTTTACTACTTTGATAAACTAATCCACACTTTCAAAGAAAGGCTGAACAACTTAAATACGGTGTACCAAGCCGAATTAAATGCAATTTTTAAAGCCTTAAGGTATGCCTCCGTCCTAAGGGAAAACGCAATTATTAATATCCATTCAGACAGCAGAGCCTCACTCCTAAATCTAGCCCACCGTAAACTAGCAATTACGGATCTAACAAAGAATATTTTCGAGGAAATAGGCAAATTTAGAGCCGCTATATAGACTTTGGACCACTTGGATCCAATTCCTTAACTTTTACTTTCAATTTTCATTGTTGTGGAGTAGGGTTACCGGAAAAAAGTTTTGGCACATTACTAAGCTTTGCCAAATCCACGTGCCGCTAATAATTGCTCACAGTGAAAAATTACCAAAACGCGATTACTGGCCAGAAAAGACAACCACTCAAACACACAAACACGTGCTGGATCCAAAGTGGTGAAACTTAATCTTGATGCGCCGGCTCGTATATATAGGGGCCTTAGGCAAATTAAAAGACAATAATAAAACCGTGAGGCTCCATTGGATCAAAGCACATGCTGGCTGGGAGGGAAACGAAGCTGTGGATAGGGAAGCAAAGTTAGCAACTCAACTGGAAGAAGTAACAGACCTTAAATTGACTAAACGAAAATTAAAATTCCTAACCCGCCAGGAAGAAATTAGAATTTGGGGAGGCCATTGGAGCTCAGCAATAAATGGGAGAGCAACCTTCGAACTAATCAATCTTATTCCGAAAATTAAAACTTCCGACCCAGTTACCAACCAATTCATTTCCAATCACGTCAAAACCCCGGCCTACCTTAATCGTTTCCATCACATAACAAACAATATGTGCACCTTCTGCGACGAAATAGGAGATGCAAAACACTACCTCACAGTTTGTAAATTAACAGACGAATGTAGAAGCAAGTATCCAGAAGGAACGCCGACCCCCCTCCGTAACAACGAGTATCTTTTCCATCCATTATATATTGAATACTGTAACCTAATAAAACGCACACTAATGGCCTCTCATTTCTTCCAACAGGATATCTCTGCATAACCCTTCCAGCTCGATAGAAACCCGAATTTGACACCTGATTATGACACCCGAATTAGACACCTGACAAGACACCCGAAATCGACCAACCGAACGTGACGAAGAAGGAAAAGGAACTTCAAACACTGTGGACCAGAACATACAGATGAAGACTGGCCAAGTTACCCGGGGCTGGGACCGGATTTTGTAACGCCCTTAGTGGCAGTGTTAGTCCCAGCATCCGCCAGCATAGCGGCTGGCAATGTTTTGTAAATATCTCTCCATTGTATCCAAGACTTCTGCGAATGCAGATATTGTACCTTTAAATAAACTGGAGGAACACAGCCGGGTCGCTGGCTGGCATCAGTGAGTGGTTAGACGACGAGAGATTCCCTAGCTCCGGCTAGTTCCCTGAAAAGCCTGCGGGTAGAGCAGGGCGGGGAATCTCGATGGGTACCCTCTTTACGATACACTATACCAAACAAGATACTAAGAACAACTGCTTGATAGCTTGTAGTTTTGCAGCTTTTTTTTGACGTAAAGGAAAACTAATAACAATTTTCTTTCTCCTTTTGCCTTCAGGAGCCCCACGGAGGTCCCAGTGGCCGTAGGACGGTTGGCGAGTTTCTCCGAATCGGGACGCAGCCCATGAGGGCTCTTCTGCCACTAAACCAACTGAAACCAACCAATCTCCGAATCCGATGAGCTCGCTCCTCTCGAAACCTCACGGTGCCAACAAAAGGAGGAACGAGTCTCATTGTATTGTGGAACACATGAAGGACCAATTCTTGAAGTTCGGTGAGTCCTTCAAAATTGCTCTTCGCTGGGTCTTAACCAGATTTTATGTTTTACCAAAGAGTATTTCTCTTGAAATCTATATTACCAATAAAATTTCATTTCATTATTCGTATTTTTTGACATTTCTAAAATATGTTAAACAATAGTTTGGCTTTTTCAAACTTTAATAATTTTGATGTATTATTAGTTCAAGTACTCAAAATTTGATTGAAAACGCTGTATTGTTTGGCAAAAGATGACGTTCACAATAACACAAATACAGCAGATAAGGTACTATGTATGAGCAATACTTCAATAATAATAACGTCATTTTTCAAATTAAAAAACATAAAGAACTAAAATACAAATTTTTTTTCAGCGAAACAAGTATTCTGAAAAGCTTGAATTAGTTTTGTTTGCTTGAAGTAGTTCTTTTTTTCCGGGCTGCCCGGGTGGGGGGGGGGGGGGGGGGGTGGAGGGGGTTGAACACTTAAATGTGGCTCTTCATTTAACGAAAACACCATCATCTTGTCCCGCACGTCACGCTCACCTATTTCATAAAAACAGGAGTGATTTCAACACGTTCAGTGCCGAGCTAAGAAAAACTCGCAGTATGTGAGCTGGGTTGAAACCATTGTACCTGTCAGCCAGTTTCGATTCACCGGCACCTCCTCAGCAGACAAATGTCCCTAATTATGTCGGTGTACTGCGCACAAGTTTAAATATGTAAAAAAAAGGCAAATCTATTGCCCATCACGAGTTGATTAAAAGTAGATTCTGTCTTCTGCTAAAACGACGAGATACGAATTGTCTCGTAGTTGGGCAGTCGTGTTGAGGTACTCCTCGACACTGATTAAAATTTTGTTGGTTAAAAAATCACAAACTGGTGTTTGATTTCGTAGGAAGAAAATTGTTCATTACCTTTTTAGAATGACCACTTTTTAAAGAAATACACGAGCGTTACGTGCGGGACAAAATGGCGGCTTTTTCGTCGAATGGCCATGCCTCTAATCTAAGTACAGTCGACGCTCGTTATAACGACCACTTGTTATAAAGACCATCCTAATAGAACGACTGGTGGGAAAACCCCCTACTATTGCTCAATATTCTTTATGTTCTACTTCTTATAGCAACCACTCGTTAGAAAGACATTTTTCTGTGGCACAGAGATGGTCGTTATATCGAGCGTCGACTGTATCTTGATTTTATAATAAGTGGTTTCCTTCTAACCCCAATTGTTTCTGTTCTTTGTCGCCGTTTTCTTATCTGCATGCAAAGTGATTGATGGAATTGTGCTTTCGTTCTTAGGCGCTTAATTCATACTTACCTGTTTGTTTATGTATGCGATTATCTGTTGTAAACTCGTAATTATCTGTCCAGACCGATTATTTAAAAAATAATAAAGTGTAATAAACTAATTATATCTCTTAATACAAGCAAAAGCATTTATACTTTGTATTCCAACTGTATTTGGAGCGACAACAATTTAATTTTTTTTCTAGAAATTATCTAAGCACCAAAAATACAGTACCCCGGTTGTCCCAATCCAATAGTTTAACAATTTAAGGCAATATTTTAGCCTATTAACACTACATAAATTTGGCAATTAATATATAAAAATAGAATAATGCAACTATATCTTTTTTATGAAATAAGGTCTAATTACGTATTTCTAAAACTTAAAATTGCCATGTAAATTCTGTCCGGAGATTTTTCAAACAGTCTCCCTCCACAAATTCAAAGCTCCAATAGAAAAAATCAGTTAGGGCCCTGCTCCACATCAGCGTAAAACGCGACCGAAACTGAAGGCAGAAACCGAAAATCCGGGTACTTTCCATAGAAACACCATTGAATCCATTTTACGCTTCTGCCTAATTTTTCTGCTTTACGTCAATGTGGAGCAGGGCCCTTACTCTTGCAAATGATTTTTGGCATGAAGTTTAAAGCAATTAATGTGAATTGGCTGAAATTGCTGAGAACGGTGTTGAAACGCTACTTTGTTTAGTTTGAGAGCCACATTTGTGATGAAAGTATGCATCGTGATCGTTGCGAAAACAGTCCTCTGGGAAGTGATTTTATTAATGTCAATTAGCTTAATTATGAAACATATTAGTTACTGTGTCCACGACTGGTGCCTAAA
The DNA here is from genome assembly GCA_038373865.1 of Uloborus plumipes. NCBI lineage: Eukaryota > Metazoa > Arthropoda > Arachnida > Araneae > Uloboridae > Uloborus > Uloborus plumipes. Next base: position 25,039 of record JAXGGA010002238.1, read on the forward strand.
TTTATAGGTAGTCTCGTAACTAATTATGTTCCAATAGTTTTGCAGATATTACGCAACAAAGAGCAAAAACAGTCACCTGGCAGTACCCTGCCTAGTTATACTAGGCGGGGGACGATAGTACAATAGACCTGTGGTCGCAGTGCTTGCGCTGCCTTGGGAGCGCCCCCTTTTCACTATACTAGGCGGGGGACTTACCCCCTATCATGATTTATCAGAAAAATACAAACTTCAATTGGCCCCCTTTCAAACCAAAGTAATAGATTCATTTTCTGAGCAATAGTATTATAATTATACGAACGTCTCAAAAAACCGTGCCAGGACAGATGTCGTGTGAAAAATGACGAGTTTACAGATACAGAGTTTACAGATTCGCCCATACTGAATTGTATTTTATGCTCTTTTATTTCTTTTCCCAAACAAAGAAATTTAATTTATTGAGGGAGTCTAAGTGTCTCAGAAAAAAAAAAAAAATCGACAGATTTTCCTCATAAAACCCACAATATCACAAAACAGCTCGAAATTTTTGCAGAATTTTTCAAAAGTGAAGTTATAGATGCCCTTTTTAGAAACGAATTTGTAACATTTTCAATTAGAAGTTCGTGCCAAAGCAATCTTGCTTTTTCTGTCTATCATCCGCTGTCTGATTTCAATTTGACTCATGTGGTGCCACGTGACTTCTCCAGCGGAGCCAAAATTTGCCTTCTGAGGGAACGGGGTTCGTTATTAGTGTTGACGTGTACAGTAGGGTGGGCCGAAAATGACTTTTATTATTTTTTCGATGACGAGGTATGCGGAAAAGGTGCCATTGGGGGCACAAAGCACTCACAAAAAATTTGATTTTTTTTGAACAATTTCTTGATCTGCCGCAATCGCCTTGAAGTTTCGAAAAAATGCTAATTTTTGATGTTTTTCGTAAAATTTGTCAAAAATTTTTTTTAAATATTTTCAGTGATAGGTGTAACTTAAAAGGTACTATTAGGGGCACTAAGTTCACATAAAAAATTTGAATTATTTTGCTCCATTTCTTGATCAGCCATAAACGCTTGGGGGTTTCAGAAAAATTGCTAAAATTGGATATTACAGCAAAATTTGCGAAATTTTTTGAAAAATTATTTTCGGTAATGGGGAGAGCAAAAAAGGCTCACTATTATCATTAAATCAACATTAAAATTGAATTGTAAATGATATTTATTTATTTTATTTGTCACAAATACGGGGAAAATTCGGATTTATTTATTTTTCTTACTGATCCAATTTATTAATTTTTAAGCTTTATAAAAATTCCTTCCAAGTGTTGAGAGACAATTTAGGAGTCTGAAATAAGAAGTAAGTTTATCAAATAATCTGCATTTTTATTTTTAAAATTCGTTAGATAGTTATTTATTACTATTGAATAAAAAAATGTGTTAACTGAAAGTGCTTCACAGTTCTCAGCTTATTGCGCATCCAAATATCTTGCAAAATAATCCAGAACTCAACGCCAGGAGGTGGCTGCACGAGTTCTACCAGCCCTCCACCGAAAAATATTATATTCACGTTGTTTTGCATTCTTCATGCAACAAAGTCCTTCTTCGAATTAAACGTTGACATTTTTATCCTGGATTTTATCTTTGCTCTGACGAAGATATCTCTGTCCTCATGGCCACATACGTGCAATGCCGCTTCTGTCACTACTTTAATTGTTCTTCCCACAGCTTGCGTGTGACTTGGAAAGTGGACTGAAGCTTCATCTAAAACCAAGCCTAATTCTATGTTTCTCTCAATCTCTTCGAATAAAAGATTCTTTGTAATTGGAGGCTCACTAAGATCTGTTGAGAGCCAGTTGATGCAGTCTCATGATGATGATGATATACTCAGTAGCCATAAGGTTCAGTTTTAGAACCTTAAACTGTCTTCAGTCTCCTGATCTCTTTCTTCTTTGAAAGGCGGCATTGTTTAATCCTTTTGCATGCCAATATTCTGATTTCTTTGTTTTCGTTTGTCGCCATTGCTAATAGTATATTCTCAGGATGGCTGTAGTATGCATTTCTTTGAACCACCAAATGCACTATCGTTAAGTCATCAGAGAGGAAGTTTGAGAGTAGAACTATTTTCCACAGATGTGTCGGTCCATCTGCTCACCCTGGTAACTTCCTCACTGACAACCATACTCTGCGCATAAACTCGTACTACTCGTATACTACTATTTGTAATTGGAGGCTCACTAAGATCTGTTGAGAGCCAGTCGATGCAGTCGTAGTACTCAGTAGCCATAAGAGAAGAATGGCGTAGTACGAGTTTATGCGCAGAGTATGGTTCTCAGTGAGGAAGTTACCAGGGTGAGCAGATAGATCGAGACATTTGTGGAAAATAGTTCTACCCTCAAACTTCCTCTCTGATGACTTAACGATAGTGCATTCGGTGGTTCAAAGAAATGCATACTATAGCCGTCCTGAGAATATACTATTAGCAATGGCGACTGGCGACAGACGAAAATAAAGAAATTAGAATATTGGCATGGAAAAGGATTAAACAATGCCGCCTTTCAAAGAAGAGATCAGGAGACTGAGACAGTTTAAGGTTCTAAAACTGAACTTTATGGCTACTGAGTATTACGACTGCATCAACTGGCTCTAAACAGATCTTAGTGAGCCTCCAATTACAAAGAATCTTTCATTCGAAGAGATTGAGAGAAACATAGAATCAGGCTTGGTTTTAGATGAAGCTTCAGTCCGTTTTCCAAGTCACACGCAAGCTGTGGGAAGAACAATTAAAGTAGTGACAGAAGCGGCAATGCACGTATGTGGCCATGAGGACAGATATATCTTCGTCAGAGCAAAGATACAATCCAGGATAAAAATGTCAACGTTTAATTCGAAGAAGGACTTTATTGCATGAAGAATGCAAAACAACGTGAATATAATATTTTTAGGTGGAGGGCTGGTAGAACTCGTGCAGCCACCTCCTCGCGTTGAGTTCTGGATTATTTTGCAAGGTATTTGGATGCTCAATAAGCTGAGAACTGTGAAGCACTTTCAGTTAACACATTTTTTTTTATTCAATAGTAATAAATAACTAATTTGTAACTCTAACGAATTTTAAAAATAAAAGTGCAGATTATTTGATAAAATACTTCTTATTTCAGACTCTTAAATTGTCTCTCAACACTTGGAAAGAATTTTTATAAAGCTTAAAAATTAATAAATTGGATCAGTAAAAAAAAAAATAAATAAATCCGAATTTTCCCCGTATTTGTGACAAATAAAATAAATAAATATCATTTACAATTCAATTTTAATGTTGATTTAATGATAATAGTGAGCCTTTTTTGCTCTCCCTATTACCGAAAATAATTTTTTAAAAAATTTCGCAAATTTTGCTGTAATATCCAATTTTAGCAATTTTTCTGAAACCCCCAAGCGTTTATGGCTGATCAAGAAATGGAGCTAAATAATTCAAATTTTTTATGTGAACTTAGTGCCCCTAATAGTACCTTTTAAGTTACACTTATCACTGAAAATATTTAAAAAAAAATTTTGACAAATTTTACGAAAAACATCAAAAATTAGCATTTTTTCGAAACTTCAAGGCGATTGCGGCAGATCAAGAAATTGTTCAAAAAAATTCAAATTTTTTGTGAGTGCTTTGTGCCCCCAATGGCACCTTTTCCTCATACCTCGTCATCGAAAAAAAAATAAAAGTCATTTTCGGCCCACCCTAGTGTACAGGTGTGGAGTTACAAAGGAAATAAAATACCACATTAGGATTGGCATGAAACGTCAAGGTATTTTTTCCCTCCGAGGTAGCCCCCTCCCCCCTATCTCTTCGCTGTAGTCCCGCATAACTTGGCTTCGTTATTCTCAACTTCATCAATGATTTTGTTTCGTTTTGTCCCAGAAATGTTGAATTCTACTTAAACTTTAACAGTTGCTTCTAGCATTGATCAAACGTGAGCGAGACATGTCCACAAAAAGATTCATCCGGTAAGAAAATAACGCTTAATTTATCACGTAACTTGACATTTTAAGTTTTTTAGATATATATTAGAGTGATTCCATACCAACTCACCGAATGGGGGTCGCACGACCGACTCGGATTTTTTTTTAATTTGGTACACAGATTGATGGTATAGAGGTATGAAAAAGCCCAAAAGGAAAGTTACCTGCTCCACTTATTTTCTGAGATACATGCCCTCAAAGTTTGTCCGCCACGTCAAAATACTAAAAAAGTGATGTTATTTAATCATTTTTTATAAAAAATCGTACTCATGCAAAATAAAAGTGTTAGATATCTATGGAAACTAGTTACTCCAGGCATTCCGAAAAAAAATACTAGAACGTTCATAATGAAAATTGCCAAGGTACAGAGCTCTTTGAAGTTGTCACCACAAAAACTTGATTTTGCAGATTTTGCTAAAATTTAGGCATTTATTACAAAAAAAGGCAAACAAAACCAAAGGTTTTCTCACTTTCTGGTAGTGTACAGGCCCTCCCTGTAAATTGCTACGCAATAAATCTTTTGGGTTTCTCACTCCTTCTTGGAAATATTTTAGCTTAAAGATAAGATATAATGCAAAAAATGAGTTTTTGGCCATTTTGGCAGCCATTTTTCTTATAAAGGGGGAGCAGTAGAAACTTTAACTTTTTTTTAAAACAAGCCCCTGATATGTTAGCTATTCACAGGAAAAGAGTTTACTTTTGGTTATTTCTTCCATTAAGAGATATCCTGCTGACAGTATATGCATGTTTTTCGCGACGACCATATGCTTTTGTTCCCCCTCTCATGGACTTAAAATTAATTAAACCAAAAAATAATGATATATTTATTATTAGCTGTATTATCTACCCAATATGTCATGAGATTTAATTTATTAAATCATTGAACAATAAATTAGATAATTGATGAAAACAAGAAAAAGTATTTCTCTGATGCCTGAGCATTATGCATTCATAATTATAAAGCACTAAATACTTTCTTGAGAAATTAATTAACATAAATGAGCTCTAAACATTTATATTATAAGCAATACCCAATCTTGTGATTGGGATACTCCTGTTTTTAATTGAAGAATTTCTTGAATATCACATGAATATCAGGAAAATAAATGAGGTCTTTTCGTTTGATGTAGAATATTTTATGACAAATTTCATTTGATGAGCTACTAACTGAGCATGGTGATAAAGAGCTATTAATTTCAGCATCGAATTCCATTTTACCTTATTAACAGTTAAATATTTACAAAATAATTAAATAAATAATTTAATATAAAGCCATGCTTGAAGAATTGAAATTAGTGCAACTAATTTATTCCCATACTAATCTTTAGAAAACTGACATGTGTTGAGCACTGATAAGAACTGACAAGAATAAGTTTACTCACTAAAATACTAGTTCACAGATACTATAAAGCGTACATTCTATTTTCTACAAAATAATACTGCAACAAAGAACAAGGGTATAAAGGGGTAGGTACTAAAGAATTTCTTGAAAAATCACTTAAAATAAAGGAGCTTCGAATATTTATCTCATAGGCAATACCCAATCTTGTGATTGGATGTTCCTGATTGATGGGTATAAACAGGAGGATACCCTTGTTCTTTGTTGCAGTATTATTTTGTAGAAAATAGAATGTATGCTTTATAGTATCTGTGAACTAATATTTTAGTGAGAACTTTTTCTTGTCAGTTCTTATCAGTGCTCAACGCATGTCAATTTTGTAAAGATCAGTATGGGAATAAATTAGTTGCACTAATTTTAATTCTTCAAGCATGACTTTATATTAAATTATTTATTTAATTATTTTGTAAATATTTAACTGTTAATAAGGTAAAATGGAATTCGATGCTGAAATTAATAGCTCTTTATCACCATGCTCAGTTAGTAGCCCATCAAATTAAATTTGTCATAAAATATTCTACATCAAACGAAAAGACCTCATTTATTTTCCTGATATTCATGTGATATTCAAGAAATTCTTCAATTAAAAACAGGAGTATCCCAATCACAAGATTGGGTATTGCTTATAATATAAATGTTTAGAGCTCATTTATGTTAATTAATTTCTCAAGAAAGTATTTAGTGCTTTATAATTATGAATGCATAATGCTCAGGCAGTAGAGAAATACTTTTTCTTGTTTTCATCAATTATCTAATTTATTGTTCAATGATTTAATAAATTAAATTTCATGACATATTGGGTAGATAATACAGCTAATAATAAATATATCATTATTTTTTGGTTTAATTAATTTTAAGACCATGAGAGGGGGAACAAAAGCATATGGTCGTCGCGAAAAACATGCATATACTGTCAGCAGGATATCTCTTAATGGAAGAAATAACCAAAAGTAAACTCTTTTTCTGTGAATAGCTAACATATCAGTGGTTTGTTTTTAAAAAAAAATTAAAGTTTCTACTGCTCCCCCTTTATGAGAAAAATGGCTGCCAAGATGGCCAAAAACGCATTTTTTGCCTTATGGCTTATCTTTAAGCTTAAATATTTCCAAGAAGGAATGAGAAATCCAAGTTATGCATTGTATAACCATTTATGGTAAACATCTATACTAGAGATGAGTTCGGGCTCACTTTTGAAGGTCCGAACCCGCCCGAGCCCGAGAATTTTTAATCCGAGCTCGCCCGAGCCCGAGTGATGTTGTCTTGTTTTGAGCCCGATCCGGCCCGAGCCCGAGTGTATCAAACATCAATATATATTTTTAAATTCCACTTGGGATGCACTGCCATATGGTATATCGTTTTCGCAATCGCAAATATATTATAAGCGGATGCCATCTTTTTGAATTATTATTATTATTATTGCTGCCATTAAGAAAAACTGTTCTCATGCTCTTTAAGTACCCCAATATTTTATTTCGTGAACGTTGTATTTGCATAAAAACTGACTATCTTAATATGAGATCGAGCCCGAGCCCGCCCGAGCCCGCCCGAGCCCGAAAGCTGCTTGAAGTTAAAGGGTCCGAGTGCGTCTCGGGCTCGGGCTCGGGCTCGGGCTTTCGGGCTCGGGCCGAGCCCGGCTCATCTCTAGAGCCCGGCTCATCTCTAATCTATACACTACCAGAAAGTGAGTAAACCTTTGGTTATGTCTTCCTTTTTTTTGGAATAAATTCCTCAATTTTAGCAAAATCGGGAATATCAAATTTTTGTCATGGCAACTTCTAAGAGTGCTGTATCTTAACATTTTCCGTTATAAACATTGCCATATTTTTTTTCTGAATGCCAGGAGTAGCTAGTTTCCGTAGATATCAAACACTTTCATATTGCATGAGTTAGAAATTTTAAGAAAAAATTATTAAAAAACATCAATTTTTTGGTATTTTGAAGGTCCGGACAAACTTCGAGGACCCGTATCTCGGGAAATAAGTGGAGCAGGTAACTTTCCTTTTGGGCTTTTTCATACCTCTATACCATCAATCTGTGTACCAAATTAAAAAAAAATCCGAGTCGGTCGTGCGACCAACTTTTTTTTTTTCGGTGAGTTGGTATGGAATCGCTCATTAATATTAAATTTCCATGTCTCTTAGGATTCTATTATTGTGTTGTAATGGTATTTCGTCAAAGTAGCTAGCAAGAGGTCTACTTTACGTGAATTAAACGAATAGGTGGTGTAAATAGTTCACTAATGATTGCAGGATAGTTATTAGTATTGTATGCAATGTTTGAGGTATTTGGCTACGTTGGTTATTGGTTCAAATGAGGGATGCGACATCGATGACAAAACATGGATGCTAGAAATTAAGACATCGATGGTGTTGATACTGTCTGATTTTCTTCGGTCGCTTATTTAGGCATGCGTCAGGTCTTACCAAACTAGGGGTGATGAGTGGGTAAGATAACAAGGGGAAGAATAATGGGAAGCATTTTCAACCGCATCAAACAACGATGATGCTCATTTCAAATACATAGTTTAGTTTAATATGTCAAAAGGATATAGCAAATGCAGGTTTTGAATTGAAAACTTCGGAAAGTTATCACCCACAACCCATCAACCACTTTTATAAGTGGGACTGTTCGCGAGTGTTAGGCGCGGTTTTCATGGACAGTTAGTACATGGTTCAAAATACAGTGATGTATTCAAACATCGATGTTTCAAAAAATTTATCTTTTTAATATATTTCGTACGAATTTGAATGGTATAGTGGCCCCTCGCTACATATCACCTCGTTACATCTGTTGTATAATTTATGTATAAATTTCCCTTCTGTTGGTCTTGTCCTTTTAAGAAAGGCGTTACATTATTTGAGAAATAGTAACAGCGAATTCCGATAGATGGCGCCTTGAGTAATGCGTATTAAAAGCTGTTTCAGTCAGGAGATGGATCTCATGGATCTCCATGATACCGGTTTGGCAACTAGAGATGTGCCGGATATCCGTATCCGTATCCGCGGAGCTCCGCAGGGAAAAAAAGATCCGTATCCGATCCGGATCCGTTTCTTTTTTGGCGGATCTAAAACGGATCTTTTTTTTTTTTTTTTTTTAATTTTTAAAATGAATTACAATAATATACTATTATTTTCAAAAAAACAAAAGCGTTATAGGCATGAATTAAGTACTAATGTAAAGTGTATTCAATACAACTGTTCAGTATTGATTAAATTATTCATAATGAGATTGAAATTTAATGTTATAAAAATGTAACATAGAGAATAACTGATACTATTTATTGAGATAACATGATACTATTCATGTTCTCCGTAGAACTGAAATAATTTATTTACATGTGCCCTGTAAAATTCACAGAAAAATAATAAGTGTAAAATAATATGCAAAACTAAAACATAATAAGTTGTTTAAAACCGATATTCATATTACTATTATGGTTTTCTGATGACTATAGTATATTTATAATTGACTGATATAATATGACTGATAATAGATAATTGACTAATATATATATATATATATATATATATATATATATATATATATATATATAGGCAACCATTGGACGAAAATCACATCATCACAATTAGTAGAAAAAGTTACATATCATAATCAAAATTAAGAAGTGGTAAATTGAACTTTAAAAATAGTAACTTGGCAGCTTTGTCCCCGGAAAGTCTATTTCGATGTGGATCATAGACAATTCCTGCAGCACTAAAAAACTGCTCACTAGGAACGCTTGTTCCAGGGGCCGATAAATATATCCGAGCAATGTTACTAAGATCGCCAAATTTATTTCTGTTGATCTGCCAATACTTTAATGGGTCTTGGTCTCGGGATAATCTCTTCTCTTTAACATATTCTGTAATCAAATTAGCTTTTGTATCTGTTATTTGATTGTCAAATTCCTCATCGCCACTGTCCAACATGTTAGCCATCGACTCTTCTAAGCTGGTGCAATGTTCTTTTCTCGCAATAATAGGTTCTTCGAGGCTTGCTGCAGATGTCGCGAGACTTACTTCCGTCGTTTCTAAGGCCATGAGTTTCTGTTTGATATCATCTATTAATAAGTCACTGAAAAATTTACCTTTGTATCGTGGATCTAAAAATGTCGACATTTGGAAAAAAATATTGCTGTCGATGTCAGAAAAACGATTTTGTAATTCTATCTTTAAAGAACTCACAAAATCAACAACAGAAGCAGCGCTGATGTTCACACTTTCACCATTATTGGCAGAACTTCCCATCTCGTCATATACTTTGTTCAAGGCTCGTACCAGAGGAATAACGTCAGAGATACATACGTTGTGTGAGCTCAATTTTTTTGTGGTTTCTTCCAGAGGCTTCAGTACGTTCACTAATTCATGAATTAAAATCCATTCTTCGGCATCCAGCTGTTCTATTTTATTATTAGAAGAATAAAGTGATAACGAGTCCTTGATGCAATCAAGTCTTTCCAACATATAATAGCTGGAATTCCAGCGTGTGGGAGAGTCTTGCAAAACTTTTAAGATTTTTTGATTGAGACGAACTTGCAATTTCTCTAATTCTTGCTTTGCCATTGTAGAATGGTTAAAATGTCCTGCAATTTTCCTGCACTTTGTAAGTAATAGGGAGATCGTATCAACTTTTTTAATAGCATGTTTGACCACCAGATGCAGTTGATGTGCTGTACAGTCGATATCATTTATTTCAGACAAGGTAGTGGCGCGCTTCATATTGGATCCTCCATCTCTAACCATGCAGTGCACATTTTGTTTTGGAATATCTCATTCTTCCAACATACTTAGAAATATTTCAGAAATGTAATCTCCAGTGTGTCGTTCTTCAAGAATCTCTGCTTTCAAAACGATATTTTTTCGCACGAAATCTTTGGTTATTCCATGACAAGTTAATGATAACAAAGAAACTGCTGAGGAAGAGTCGGACCAAATATCTGAAGTAAAGGAGATTTTCTCAAAATGTTGCAACATTTTCTTTATTTTTGATGCCACTTTATCATAAAGTTCGGTACAAACTAGCTCTGTAAAATATTTTCTGCCTTTTAAAACATAATTTGGAACAACGTGATTCATCAATCTTCGGAACCCTAGTTGGTCTACGTGCTGATAAGGTAAATCACATAAGGCTATCATTTCGGCTATTAAGTAGTCAATTTTTATTGACTTTGGGTTAGTATTATCCCACTTTGTTGCTTTTGCTATGCAATCTTCTAAAAAAGTTTGACGGAATCCCCTTTTTGCAGCCTGTAAAGATGTTCCCGGTATTTCATCTTTTTTCTTTTTAACGTTTTCTTCTAAGAATAAATTATATTCTTCGGGGTGCTTTCTCTCTAGATGGTTTCTAAGAGAAGTCGTTCCTTTACCTTTTCGGGAATATATCCCATCGCAAATTTTGCACTTGGCGTTCACTTCACTCACTACTGTAAAATAAGTTCATATGGTACTGCTGAACTTTTTAGTCAACATAGTTTTGTACTTGCATAGAGCAGAATGAATATCCAAATTCAATTCTACGGTATGCACAGAAAAAAAAAGAAAAAAAAAAAAGGAGAAAAAAAAACCCTCATTGGCGAGAGAACGACGGGGAGTAGACCTAAGTCTGGACAATATGGCACCTTCGTTTAGGAAAGATAAGTTTGGCTGTTGCACCTGTCAATGTCAATCGCGCTTACTTTTTTTCGATTTCATTCGAGGCGGATTAATCACAGTCGACTAGCACAAATGTGGTATGTGCACTTTTTTTTTTTTTATAATCAAAATTGAGTTATTGTCACCAGATGGTTCCTTATGAATTATTTTACCAATAGACGAAATTTTACGGCCATTTGTGAATAAAGAATATTTTTTTAAGAACTTGAAAAAAAGTGGAATCTGGATCAAATACTTGGCGGCATAAAACTTTAAAGATCATTTTCTCATTTTGAGCTCAACTGCAGATGTCACTTTTGTGCTTATCACGGCAGAACATTTATCTCCATCTGAGTTCTTTTAATCCCCCCCCCCCCGGGTTACGCCACAAAAAACGTGCTGATGATTCGGACAACAGAGCGGGGGGGGGGGGGGTACCAAATGAGCTCGAATTTAAAAAGGGGGAAAAAGATCCGTATCCGCGGATCTCGACACGAATGATCCGTATCCGTATCCGCGGATCTGCATTTTTCCTGATCCGGCACATCTCTATTGGCAACAAAATTCCACTACCGGTAGAAAGCGCTGCTGCAACCTTAATTTGTTTACATCCCGTAGACTAGCGTTTTAAATAAGGGCATTTAAAAAAAAAATTCCTGAATTTTTGGAAATTTGAAGCTGTTTTTGCAATGAAAGCTGTTTAGAGAGGCATGGAACACTCTGCCTCACCCTACGTTTATAATATATTTTGCATTCGGCGCGTTTAATTTTTGCTTATGAAGCAATCCTTTTAAAACCAAAACTGATCTTCTGTCACTTTGCTGAAAAGCTTGATCTATATACATAAAAGACTGCTTTTGTATGCGTATGTCCGGGGTAAACTTCAAAACTACTGGACCGATTTTAACCATTTTTTCACCGCAGATAGCTGCAGTAACAGGGAGCAGGATAAGCTATAATTTATTTCTAAAAAGCTTAGTTTAAAAAAGTTATTATGGAAAATAGTAAATTTCATGTACTTTCCCCATTAAATGATTACATTTTCAGTACATTGTTGCAAAAATTTGGTTGCCTCGCAACAACAATATTAATAGTAATCATGATGAAAATTTTGAACCAAGGCTTCTCTGGAGTAAGTATGAAATTTATTGCTTTCTTAGGATTTTTATATTCATCTATGCCAATAATCGATACCGGGTTAAATAAAAAGAGAATTGATATTGGCAACAGTTAGAAAACAGAAAATGACTTTTTGGAAAATCACACGGATAAAATAAATAACGCATTTAAGTTTGATTTCACGTTCTTCTTCACACCCATTTTAACTCGTGCGACGCCGGGCACATCAGCTATCTTAATACTATTATAAATGCGAAAGTTTGGATGTTTGGATGTTTGGATGTTTGTTCCTCTTTCACGCAAAAACTACTGAATGGATTTTAATGAAACTTTTACCATAATGTAGCTTATACATCAGAATAACACATAGGCTATAATTTATAACGATATTCGAAAAAGTTTGATTGGTAGCGCTTTTTTCATTCCAATTTAAGGTACATTTTTCGCATAAATCAGCGAAGGCTTCCAGCAAAGTAATTCAGTATTTAGTGCATCATCTCAACTCCCTGTCGATAGCTAGAATTGCGTATATCATTTCCGCTTTTTGCATTAAATGTTCAAGGCTTTTCTCAAGTCAAATCAAAAAGTATTTTTTTTTTCAGCTTCATGGTTTTTACATAGACATTGGAAACGAACGCGCCAGCTCTTGAACGAGCTTTTACTCTATGATTTGTATTTTAAAACATTAGTAGATTGTTCACGGCGTCAATTATTTTCTCGAATTTTGTAAATATGTGTTTTAGAGTATCGGTAACGTAACCGCTAGAAGAGATTGGCAACTAATAAATGGATTAGGTTCATTATTTTCGAATTTGATGGAGCTTTAAATACAACTTAACGGTATTTCTTAAATTTCTTTGCTTTGATTGGTCACTTTCTCTGGTACTTATAATAGGGCAGTTCCTTAGTATCCGATTGAACAGGAATTTGGCCAAATTTGCTGCAAGATTTTAATAACTGAGATTCTCGGCGATTTTTTCAACTGACGCCTATTTTTGTGCCGAAGACTACGTAATAATACTTTACTTTTTACACGACGTAACCAAAATAAACCGATTATTGTCTGATATTTATCGACTGCAGCAAAATATCCATCATCGATATAATACTCCCACATTTGAAAAGTTCAGTTTTTTTTCTTTTGTTTTCCGATTCCGAATGTATCCATTAAAAACCTTTTTAAAATTATGTCAAAAAGTAAAGTAATCCACATACTAAATTAATAAAACCCTTAAACAAGACTAAAATTACCACTAATTTGCATTTTTGCATAAATAACTGCTAAATGTTCCCTATTAATTTCGAAATCATTTAGGACAAAAACTTTTAACGTCATTTTGTGGTCAGCAATAGTATCTCAGAATTTGACAACTATTTCTCTGTGACAAAAATTAGTGACATAATAATACTTAATGTATTTTCATAAAGTAAGTAGGGGAGCAAAATTATCCTAGGTATCCCAAAACAGTTACGCAAAAATTTGGCGACATTTTAAAAATCGACAAACGGTGTGTTCTGAGTTCTTTCAGTTCAGGAAAAAAAAACAAAGGTGAGTATATAAATTGTTTCTCAATATTATTATTGACCCAGGCAACGCCGGGTATTTTTGCTAGTGATTTATAAATTTCTCCATTGCAGAGGTGCCCAAAAGGGGGGAGGGGGATTATGGCGTAAGCTGCAACATCAACATTTTAGGGGGGGATTTTTTAAACTAATTTATTTATTTAAATTATTTATTATTATTTTTTTAAAATTAAATTATTTATTTTTTTATAAATTATTTATTAATTTAATTATTTAATTTAAATTATTTCTTTTTTATTATTTTTATTTATTTATTTTGTGTGTGCTTGGAGTGCGGAAGAGAAAAAAAGCGATTATATTCTGCGCATAATTAATACTTTTAAAAAATTAATAATAAAAAAGAGTTTAAAAAAAATAATATTTAAAAAATAAATAAGCAATATTTAAAAAAAATAAAAATAAATAAATAATATTTAAAAAAAAATTAAAACTAAATAAATAATATTTAAAAAAAAATTAAAACTAAATAATATTTAAAAAAATAAAATAAAAAGGGGCAAAAAGAAAAAATACAAAAGGGTTGTGAAAATTTTTGGGGGGGAGGGGATTTGCGCCATCGAGTTTGAGGGGGGATGGTCACTCCTGCTCCATTGTACATAAACAAAAAAAACAATTAATCAAGTAAAGTAATAATGATATGTAATTCAAATAATATTTTTAGTGGTCATTGAATTCACATGAGAACTGAAATGAAATATGAGAAAGTAAATAACTTTTAAATAATACTTTTGAACATATCTCTTTCGTGGGGATAATCGCGTGCGATATCAGACCTCTCGCATCCGCTGCCCGAAAAGCGCCGGCTACCTCCCGTCGGTCTCCCGCTGACATCGCAGAAAACTCGGGGTCCTCGGCGAAATTCTCCTTCCCCTTCTCCGTCAACACAGTCATTTTACCCCAGCGTCATCTTTTGGCGGCGGAAAAATCGGGACATTTTTTCGGCGCGTAGCCAAAGGAGATGAGGCTCCTTCCTTTTAGACTCCCTGGGTGGTCACAAAAAATCAATTTTCGAATTTCTTTTGCGGCACCCTCCTAAAATGTGTCAATGTGCCGCAAAGAGGGTAAAGTTAAGAAAAACAGCGATTTTTAGCCAAAAATTGTAGTTTTTACTCGGTAAAACCAAAACTACTGATCCTAGAAGCAGGGCCGCCGCTACCAGAGATGGGGCCCGGTACCAATTTTAATGCCGGGCCCCCCATGCACCCCCTCCAATTGCATATTTTTATGCCGTCGTTTCAGCACATTTGCAATTGTAAAAAAAAAAAAAATGGAGAAAAATAATTTTTTTCGGAAAACTTTTTTTTTTAGTTACGAAACAAAGTGTGCATCTGATTTTATTTTCACGTTATTTGTATCGCCAGATGATTTTAATATTTCTTTTTACACGAAACGACAAGTTTGAAAACAGAAAAACACAATTTTTGACGTTTGGTTCGATAAACTTCAAAATTAATAGTTTGAAATCGCATTCTCACATGTAATATTGCATTGTTTAGTTGCTTATAACTGAATTTTTAAATTTTAATGTAAATTTAAAAATTGTAATTCGAAGTTTTTGTAAAAATACATTTTTAAATACAGTATCTGGATAAAGAAAAAGTTGGATAACTTTTCATGTCTGAGATAAGTGTCCCCGAGCTACTTGATTCTTGTTCTTAAAGTGCAAGAGACATTTGTCAATGACAGTTTAGACTTGGTTTGACGAGTTTCTGTAGCTTTTGGAAAGCGGTGCATTTTCCTTTGCGCAAGCGTGTTTCATTCATTAGTGTTTGTATAATCAATTGTTTCATATTGAGAATCGGCAATGGAAAGCGAGATTTTTTTTTTTTAAACAGTTTTTTTTTTAATGGAATTATTGACACTATTACTGGAAAAACATGTTCATTACCTTACGGGCCCCCCAAAGCTCCGGGCCCGGTACCAGAGGTCCAGTATCCCCCCTCAAACGGCGGCCCTGCCTAGAAGCTTTATTTTGGTCTCATTTTGTAGGAAATTTTATTCTCTTTTAGTCTAATATTATTTAAAGTTTCGAAAAAAAGATTGAATATTTTTCAGAATTTTCACAAGTCAGGCTGCAGCGTAAATCCTCGAAATTGCAAGTAACATGGGGAATTTTTTTTTCAACTAATCTTTTGAGGCACCCCCCTAAAATGTGCCAATAGACTAGAAAATGAGATTTGCAAAGTTTTAGCTTAATCGGATAATATTAACACGTGCCTCAAAGTGGGTAAAGTTACGAAAAACAGCGATTTTTAGCCAAAAATCGTAGTTTTTCCTCTGTAAAACCAAAACTATTCATCTTAGAAACTTTATTTTGGTCTCATTTTGTAGGAAATTTCATTCTCGTTAAGTGCTATCCCATTCATTTTTGCTATCATGTCCAAAGTATTTATTTGGCATTTTTCAGGTTAAATCGTAGAGTATATCAAAAATAAGAAATTTTCATGCAAAAACCTAAAAGCATTACAATATTCAATTACATTTATTTGCTTATTGTTGGATTTACTTTGTCAATTAAAAAAGGGGTATTTTCGCGGTACTTTAGAAATAAATGAAACAAATTTCTGTGTTAAAATAGAGGAATTAAGGGGTTAAGACGGAAAGCAAAGAGTTAAAATGACAATAAAAGCTTTAATGCACCTTTATACTTATACTGTTAAATTATATAACATCATTTTACTACTCTTTACATACAAATTAAGTTGCTGATGGCTTGGATGGGATACCTTTTGATAAATGAGGAAACTGTGCCTGCATTTAGCATACAGCATTAACTTGTAATAAAAGCTACCGTTGCTCTTTGTCTTTCGTCAAAGAGGAACTGAAGCCTGGAATTAATTTTACACCTCTTTCAGCTGTGTCATGGAACATCATAAAACTATTTACTGTCTTTTTAGCTTTAGTATAAAATTGGTTTTTACACGATTTATAGGAGTATATATTGCAATCGTCCCTAGGCTGCAGCTTTTTAATTTCACAACAAGAAAGTTTCAATTTTCGCCTGAATTGCTTATTTCTAATATTCTCATCTTCTGTATCTGCTTTGAATTGCTTTTAAGCCTCTAAATTGTCTTTGTTAAATAAAAACTGGATGAGATTTCTTATCCCAATACACAACAGCCCAAGCGAGAATTTTCTCTCCTTCTACCGCGTATCGAGAAGGAAAAACGATTGACCAATCAAATGACAGTATTTTTAGTATATCTCACTCGCGTTACATCAAGATTCGCGTGTGCATTTTGCTTTAACTTTCTGGTTTAGCTTAGCCTCCGAAATAGATGGCAAAAAGCTTCGAGAGCCAAATATTAAAAGCATTCGGACAGATTAAGGTGTTGTGTTTCAGGAATTTAAAAATATTAGAATTTTAAATCGCAATTAGTACATCTTTTCAACACATACGAGCATTCAAGCGTAAGCGAAGTAAAGTGTCGAAATACAGAATACGAATTCATTTCAATGTATCAAATGCTTCGACTAAACATGAAAAAATTTATAAATACTTTTAAAAAATAATACTAATATTTAAAAATATTTGTTAAATTAAATCATTTAACTTCATGACTTTGTTTTCAGCGCTATTTTGACTTTATCGCAATAATAGTTTTAAATTCAGGCTTTAAGTAAAAGTCCCCTTTTTGCGTTACTCATTTTTGCTTTCGCAATAATAGTTGTATTTTCAGTCCTTAAATGCTAAATAAAGAAAAATCACATGTCTGGGCAGGGCAAAAAAAGGCCTTAAATCCATCTAAAGTTTTTAAAATGGAGAAATTTCATATCGCACTATGACGAGATAAAAAATTAATTTAAAAATACTCTTTCGAAAACTTGAAATCCAAAATATTTTACTACTTCATTATATTGTTTTTATTTTTTGGGGGGGGGGGTGCAGCACATAAAGCTCGAGCTCAATGTCCTACAAAGTCGTGCCCTGTGTCTAGGTATCACTTTTTCAAAGCGTGTATTTAAAACATTTGTTGTTTGAGAGGGGTAAAAATTACTGCATGTGCTGCGCTTTTCGCAATGATTTTGATAGACTCAATTTTGCTTTTCACAATATTTTGGGCTTTTCGCAATAAGATATATGTATTCACTCTCTAAATATTAAGTACAAGTCCCTATTTTTGGAGAAATGCATAAGAGAAAAATGGAGATCCTAAATCACATGTCTGCGGATCTTTTTTCCAAAATGCATTTAAAACACTTTATGTTTGAGAATTGAACAAAAAAAATTCATGTTTTATGCTTTTGCTATCATTTTAAGAATTGAAAAACGATGATTCAATAATTCTGCGAGGAAAAATTAAACTTAAATAAGATACGATAAAAACGAAATGCTCCCTCCTCCCCTGATAGAAAATAGAATTTGAGTAAAGAGCTTATTTTATTAAAGGAAATGTACCCCCCCCCCCCCCGGGTTAGATCGACACCCTGGTTAAGTAGATATATAAATTCAAGTTTTGGGCATACCTTAAAGTAATTTCAATTTGGAAAATTTTGGCCAATTAATCAGTGAAACAAGATGACTATAGATAATCGGCAAAGTTGCAGAGTTCCAATTACTGCCGATAAATGGATGCCGCACCCAAATTCAAACTCAAAATAAAAAAAAATCTTTACTCTCAATGTAAAAACATACTAAACCACATTTTCAAAACTTATAAACATTATGGCACACTCCGCGTTCACAAAAAATGGAATACACAAACAGCTTCTCACTGCAGAGTAAGGCAACTCCCGTCTTCTTATCCTGTCGTAAACTTCTCGGCGCGATTCTAGATACCTTAAATTAGAAGTGGCTTTGAGATTAGCGATTATTCGTGTCTCACGAAATGTGACGTCACGGGGCACAAAAAACCCGTATTCTCGGTATCGACTATCTCCGTGTTCAGATTTTTTTCCGTAGGATTTCGTGTTTAGTCAGTGCAAAACCTTTCCTAAGCGATGAGTTCTCCGGACTCATTTTCTGACTTAGAACCCACTCAATGCCTCCCATTCTTAACTCCCTCATCTGTGCCAGCTAAGTAGTTTCTCTCTAATGTTGTCCTCCTTGAGAGCAGTCAAGATTTTTAAGAATGTTTTCATCTGTGACACTGAATGACACAAGCTCCAGCGACAGCACGTGTTACGTTTCTAACCCCTGATGACGTAAAATTTCCCAACTATACTAAAAACCGACCCGTCCCATAACTCCACGCTCAGAATTTTTTTGCGTAGTATTTCTTGTTTAGTCAGTGCGAAACATTTTCTAAGCAATGAGTTCTCCGGAATCGTTTTCTCAAATGGAAACAACTCAATGCCTCCCATTCCTAAATCCCTCGTCTGTGCCAGCTAAGTAGTTTCTTTCTAATGTTGTCCTCCTTGAGAGCAGTGAAGATTCTTCAAAGGGTCTTCATCTGTGACACTGCACGACACAAGCTCCAGCGACAGCAAGTGCTACGTTCCAAACCCCTGATGACATGAAATTTACCAACTATGCTAAAAACCAGCCCATCCCATAACTCCGCGTTCAGATTTTTTACCGTAGAATTTCTTGTTTAGTCAGTGCGCAACCTTTCCTAAGCGATGAGTTCTCCGGCATCATTTTGCTGACTTAGAACCCACTCAATGCCTCCCATTCCTGACTCCCTCGTCCGTGCCAGCTAAGTAGTTTCTCTCTAATGTTGTCCTTGAGAGCAGTGAAGATTCTTCAAAGGGTCTTCATCTGTGACACTGCATGACACAAGCTCCAGCGACAGCAAGTGGTACGTTCCTAACCCCTGATGACATGAAATTTTCCAACTATACTAAAAACCAACCCATCCCATAACTTTGCGTTCAGATTTTTTACCGTAGAATTTCGTGTTTAGTCAGTGCGCAACCTTTTCCAAGCGATGAGTTCTCCGGAGTCATTTTATCACGTGGAACCCACTCAATGCCTCCCATTCTTGACTCCCTCGTCTGTGCCAGCTAAGTAGTTTCTTTCTAATGTTGTCCTCCTTGAGAGCAGTGAAGATTCTTCAAAGGGTCTTCATCTGTGACACTGCATGACACAAGCTCCAGCGACAGCAAATGCTACGTTCCTAACCCCTGATGACATGAAATTTTCCAACTGTACTAAAAAACAACCCATCCCATAACTCAGCGTTCAGATTTTTTACCGTAGAATTTCATGTTTAGTCAGTTCGCAACCTTTCCTACGCGATAAGTTCTCCGGAATTATTTTCTCACTTAGAACCCACTCAATGCCTCCCATTCTTTACTCCCTCGTCTGTGCCAGCTAAGTAGTTTCTTTCTAATGTTGTCCTCCTTGAGAGCAGTGAAGATTCTTCAAAGGGTCTTCATCTGTGACACTGCATGACACAAGCTCAAGCGACAGCAAGTGCTAC
This sequence comes from Uloborus plumipes, assembly GCA_038373865.1. Taxonomy (NCBI): domain Eukaryota; kingdom Metazoa; phylum Arthropoda; class Arachnida; order Araneae; family Uloboridae; genus Uloborus; species Uloborus plumipes. The sequence goes on from JAXGGA010002238.1 coordinate 45,113, forward strand.
GTTCCTAACCCCTGATGACATGAAAATTTCCAACTATACTAAAAACCAACCCATGCCATAACTCCGCGTTCAGATTTTTTACCGTAGAATTTCGTGTTTAGTCAGTGCTCAACCTTTCCTAAGCGATGAGTTCTCCCGAATCATTTTCTCACTTAGAACCCACTCAATGCCTCCCATTCTTTACTCCCTCGTCTGTGCCAGCTAAGTAGTTTCTTTCTAATGTTGTCCTCCTTGAGAGCCGTGAAGATTTTTCAAAGGATCTTCATCTGTAACACTGGGTCCAGCGACAGCAAGTGCTACGTTCCTAACCCCTGACGACATGAAATTTTCCAACTATACTAAAAACAAACCCATCCCATAACTCCGCGTTCAGATTTTTTACCGTAGAATTTCATGTTTAGTCAGTTCGCAACCTTTCCTACGCGATAAGTTGTCCGGAATTATTTTCTCACTTAGAACCCACTCAATGCCTCCCATTCTTGACTCCCTCGTCTGTGCCAGCTAAGTAGTTTCTTTCTAATGTTTTCCTCCTTGAGAGCAGTGAAGATTCTTCAAAGCGTCTTCATCTGTGACACTGCATGACACAAGCTCCAGCGACAGCAAGTGCTACGTTCCTAACCCCTGATGACATGAAATTTTCCAACTATACTAAAAACCAGCCCATCCCATAACTCCGCGTTCAGATTTTTTACCGTAGAATTTCGTGTTTAGTCAGTGCGCAACCTTTCCTAAGCGATGAGTTCTCCGGCATCATTTAGCTGACTTAGAACCCACTCAATGCCTCCCATTCTTGACTCCCTCGTCTGTGCCAGCTAAGTAGTTTCTCTCTAATGTTGTCCTCCTTGAGAGCAGTGAAGATTCTTCAAAGGGTCTTCATCTGTGACACTGCATGACACAAGCTCCAGCGACAGCAAGTGCTACGTTCCTAACCCCTGATGACATGAAAATTTCCAACTATACTAAAAACCAACCCATGCCATAACTCCGCGTTCAGATTTTTTACCGTAGAATTTCGTGTTTAGTCAGTGCGCAACCTTTCCTAAGCGATGAGTTCTCCCGAGTCATTTTCTCACTTAGAACCCACTCAATGCCTCCCATTCTTGACTCCCTCGTCTGTGCCAGCTAAGTAGTTTCTCTCTAATGTTGTCCTCCTTGAGAGCAGTGAAGATCCTTCAAAGGGTCTTCAGTAACGATTTATCGTTTTTTGATATAATTGCAATAAGAAGCTAAAAGTTCTAAAAATTCAGACACTAACTCACCCTTTACTAAAACTACCTCGTTTTCTTTAAAGCTCTCTTTAAATTTGAACCATTTAGGTCTAGCCTGAAGACGATTTAAATAGTCCTTCTATCATTTGGTTGGTCTGAGACAATTTTTTGACCAACTCCCCTGCTGAGCCTATTTATTGTAGTCTCTCTGAAGTCTGGCTCAGGCTCTGTTAATGACGAGAGTCGTGACCTTAAAAACGAGCAAACAAAAGACCCGTGAACAAAATTGTAAAGTTACCCTTTGAGTCTAATTGAGTTATAAAACTTGGTTTGTGTGTGTTTCGTAATCAATCTATTAAATTGTTTACAATGTGAAGAGTATGTTTTGAGAATTATGTGTTGTTTAATAATGTAAGTATTTCATTGTTTATTAATTGTGTATAAATGATGGCATGAGTAATAATATTGTAGAGAGAGAATATTTTTGAGTAAAATTAACTGATTGTGAAAGTTAATTATAGTATTTATATTGGTTGATATTTTTTGTGAAAATATATCAAGGCGGGATACCAGATGTTAAGTGTAACGCCTACGCCTGACGCCAATGATAATGAGTGGCGCTGCTATTTGGAGAGGGATTCATATGTGAGAGACGAGAGTGGAGCGTTGGGCTTTGAAATGAATAAAATGTTACAGTCCATAAAATGTGTGTGTGTGATAATCGTGTATCTGAGTGAATGACTGAGCTATCGTAGGATCGCGACAATTGCTATGATTGATTCTCTCCGTTTTAGCAGGTCTGGTCTGAAAGTCGTCGTTCATTCTGTCTTTTAATAGTCGCATTACAGCAGGATAAGGGACTGGATTTGTTGGAATTTGTAATATTCCAGTTCCCTTTTTTGCAAGAAAGTCAGCTGCTTCATTTCCGTATATTCCACAGTGAGCAGGAACCCACTGCAGAATAACTGTTTTACCACGATTTTGCAGCCAACTTAAATTTGCAGTGCAGGTTTTTATTCTTTGCGAATCAGCCGGCTTCGGAGAGATGACAGCTTGAATTGCGGACTTCGAGTCAGACAATATCACAGCATTATCAAAACTTTCACTCCTAAATGGCTTCCACTTCTCCATCAAATGGCGTGGTTAAGGGACCAAGGGACGAAATAAAGGAAAAACAAGTCTGAGAAAACCTGCATTTCCCTCTTTTGAAGGGCGGGATCCAATATGCGAACAATTTTGACTGGGATATCATTTGGTTATGAATAATTTCCAGTGCAATTGCTTTTAATTCCTGGTCCCCGGTCAGCTTCTTATGCACCGTTTGTGTCAAGTGAACCCTACCTTCCAAACAACCAACAGTTCGAGGATCTTATAGGAATCAGAAGAAATAGGGGTATCGAATTTCTCCTTTATAATCTGAATTTGCTGAATAGGACCTGACTTTTCTCCTCCACGCCCCCCACCTCTTAGCATAGAGCCTTAGGTTTAATAGGACCTGACTGGGTCTTCAATCGTCTGTAAATGTTAGTGTCATAATTTCTCCAGTAGATGTTGCCTGGTAGACGTATTAATTTTTCAAAAAGACAAACGGCTCTTGATTGGTAAGTAACAATAGAGCCTGGATAGGAGTGGTTTTCACTGCACCAGTGATTAATCTCAGTATTTGATTTTGAGCAACTTCTGTGTTTTATCAAACTGGTTATATTGATTTCTCAAATCCCCCCCCCCCCCAACGGGCCTGGTTTTCGAAAATTGCAGCCAACTCTCAATTATTTCAAACTAATGTTCTATCTCAAATAACACTCCTTTATTACCGTGCCCCAAATAGACTTCACATTTTAACGTAAATAAATATTACAAAATTAAAAAAATGTGAAGTCGAGTCTATTTAACTTTTGAGAGTTATAACAATGTCTGCTTCACGGTCCGTCATCCAATCACCGGAGATCTATGGATTATACAGAAGAATTATTCTTCAGATTTAAGCTGAGAACAAGACGAATTTCGGTTTCGCCTAATGACGCCGTACATTTTCTAGAGGTACGTGACTGCTCATATTTCCTTCATAATGTTCAAAGGTGCTCAAAAGGAAAATTTGAGGCAAATTGCCTTTGAATTAGGAGAAACTGTGACTGATGATATGACTGCTGTTGAATTACATAATGTAATTAAAAGTAATGAAACATTCGTTAATGAACCAGAACGCGTTAAAGATATTGCGAATACAATAATCAGTGAAAGAAAGCTCGAAAGGGAATCGGAACTTGAGTTAGAAAGAATAAAATTTGAGAGAACTAAAGCAGAGTTGGGAGATTGCTCGAATTCGAGCGGAATCTAAAATTGAAATTGAGAACGTACATGAGAAAACAGAATCACTTGATTAGCAAACCAGAAGGTATTTTTTCTCGTCATTAGAAAGAACATTTGTTACAAAGAGCGTACCAGATAAATTCAAATCAGAAATCCCTTTAAATCTGTTGGGTGATAGAGCTACTAATGTAATTACATACACTAAAGACAACTAGTTGAGTGATTATTCCAAAGTAAAATCGATAGTTTTGAGAGAATTTGAGCCCACTCCACTATCGTGTTTGGAACATTTTAGAAAAACACATCGCCAACCTCATGTTCAGTTCGCATCCCGACTAATAACAAACTGCGATTATTATTTACAATTGAGAAAAGTGTCAGACTTTGAAATGCTTAAACAGACGACAAAATTTGTCAAACACTCGATAAAGATGCAGCGTATCCATGTGAATATGAAACAGGGAGATGGTTGGTTTAAACCTACAGAATTAGCAAAAGAGATCGATTTGTATTACACATCGCACCGAAAAAACTTAGCGACGCACAGTGGAGTATTTGACTGAAAATCCTGGCCAAAACTATTTCGGAATTTTCGCTCTTCTAAGGGATTATCCTTCTGTGCGTTTGGGCGTTGTACAGCAAAGCTACCCAGCGTACAGGGCCGCGCCGTACCAATGTGCAAAGCCGTGTTCCGCACGGGGGCGCCAGAGCCTAAAAGGCGCCGAGCTCTACCGACCAAAAAAGCTACAAACAGAAAAAAAAAATAAATGAAAAAAAAAATCCAAATCTAAAAGTAAAATCGAACTTTTCATTAAAACGAACTCCGGCAATCAAATCATATTGCTCAATAATACAAGCAATTTGTCTCGCTGCCTATACACATAAAGGAAAGAATATTGCCTTGTTGTGTCTAAACAAGCTATTCAAAAGCTTAATCTTTTACTCTGGGAACACGGGATGTTAATGCATACAGCAGCACTCTTCTTCCGAATGAGGCGCCGTGTATGCTATTTCAGCATGTCTATAAGGTTGGTTATAAGCAAAAGAGTTTAAAGCAAATCTTCTGCAATTCAACAGGTTTCTTCCTTCCGTTGAATCAATACTACGCAGGATTTTCTCTAGTGCAATGTATTTTAGTACTTTAACAATTGTTCGTGGTGATTCGACTGCTTTATGTTATCGTACATAAAAAAATACGGTAAGAATATTTGCATGTTATTTACTTGCGCGTAATATTTACATATTATAGATAACAGTTTAGGTAAACTTTTCAGTTTCAAAAAGTAACAATTTGACCATAGTCACACGATTATCTCCTTTGCTTCAAACACTAGTTTTTTTTTTAATTAAAAGAATAGACCTTTGGACAATGCATTTGTATTTCATATTAAATTTAATGCCCTTTTACTAATCCGAATTTTATTAATTTTCTGGGCAAGAGCGTAGCTAGGGGGGTGCAGGGAGGTGCAGCTGCACCCCCTAGATCAGAGCCAATAGGAGGTCACTGTGACCTCCCATTTTATTTATTTTTTTGACAAACCATCCATTATACCATCCATTGGTTAAAGGTGTGCATGACTGAATAAAGTATAGTTTCTTTGAGTTCATAATTTCTTCCTTTTTTTGTGCAAATAGAATTTCAAGCACTTTTTTCTCTTTCTTTCTTGCTTTTTTCTTTCTGTTTTTATTGAAAAATTTGACTTTTATGCTAATTTTTCGGAACTTTATATAAACTGCGTTATTATATCTAGTATTAATTACTTTTCAGAAAATGATAGTAAGCTTGCCTGTTTTTGAGGAGAAAATTTTTAATTTACTGAATGAAACTCAGAACTTTACTGAATGATTAAAAAATAAATAAATAAAATATAAGAATGCATACTTATCTATGTCTATCAAAAGAGACGTGAGGCATCACGAAAATAAATAAATAAATCAATTAAAGAAAAATAAATAAATAAAATAAAGTAGTTTAGCCTTGCAATACTGTCTCACTGTTTTCAAATTTCATCAGCCAATTTGTATCGGATAACTACTTTTTGGGAGGTCACAGTGACCTCCTATTCGGGTGCCACTGCTTGTAGCCCCCTAACGTGAGTCCTGGCTACGCCCATGTTTCCGGGAAAGATTTCAGTCTCCGATTTTATGGGAATATCCTCCACTTTATACTTCAATTCAGAAATATAATCAGTACTCTGTTGTCATATTTTGACAGACAAAAAAGTGTGATTAATTATTTCTCAAATGCAAATTCGAGAGATATTTAGAGCTACTTTAACTTTGATAGTTAAAATGTTTCTTTTTCCAAAACACGATGGTATATTCAAGGAGCTATTGTACTCGAAATAACTTAGAGATATGAAGTAAAAATGTACAGGGTATTTCAAAATTAAATATTTATCATGCTCCGATTTTCGGCTATACAAAAAACCGGACGTTACGCTCGATAGGAATTTAAGTGAATCTAAAAACTTTTTATGAGTGGTATTTGACGAGTAGTAGTTGGGTTTTATAAGGTTTTATAAGCAGTTGTTAAAACTCAGAGTTATTCCTATATTTTTCTAGTTAAATGCTTAACGATATTTTTAATCACTTAAATTGTTAAATGTTATTAATATTTTTTTTTCAATGTTTTTTTAATCCCCAATTTGTTGAATTATTTGTAGTAAAGAAAGTCGTGTGTGTGTCCTCTCGCACGTGCAGATTTTTTAAAACTTACAATAATAATAATTAGTATTGACTTTTAGTCATCTTCACTTTTTAAATTTTGTAATTATTTATTTACGGTAAAATGATGAAGTCTATTTGATAATAAAGGAGTTATTTAAGATAGAATAATAGTTTGAAATGATTGAGAGTTGACTGCAATTCTCGAAAACCAGGCCCGTCGTTGGAGGGGGGGAGGGGGCTTTGAGAAATCAATATATTAACAGTCGGCGTGGTTTTTGTTGTTTACCGATAAATTTGCACCCTTTAACCCCGCCCTCAGGACAACTTTAAAACAACGAGCCTGTCTATGTGCTAATTTTAACGCATTTTTTAACTCCCAAAAGAAATAAATATAAAAATACTTTTTATGTGGAACTTTTTCTTTTCTAAAAGAATACACAGATCTAGTTTCACACACCCATTGCATGCTTTCCTTATGAAAAAATAAATAACTAATAAATAAATACACGTCGAAATAAGACTCTAAGGAAAAGATCATCAGGCAAAGCGATCTTGGAAATTACGGTAAAACTGTTTGTTGGACTTTAAAACCTACTATTTTAGTTTGAGCTTCTAAAATTTAATATTCTTTATATTGTAACGCTTATAACGAAATAAATGTTTCGGGATATTTAACAAAACCTACTGCTTTAAAAATAGAACAAAAATTGGGAATAATTATTTTGAAAAGATTGAAAATATAATGTTATGTGTAAAGCAGTTTTTCGACATTTGAAAGTACTTTTTAGGGGGGGGGGGCATTACAAATTACAGCAGTAGATAACACTAGAGCTTGGAACGCCACCAAGTATTCCTGAAATAAAGAGAAACATTTAAAGGGGAGGGGGGCGGTGACTTTCTGCGTGATTGAAAAAATATAAGCTACTTAATCGTTCTTTAAAGGTTAATTGCTCTTTTGTCATTTTGTCTTTCACGTATTCCATTCTTTTCCCAGATGTCGAAAGAAAAAAAAAAACCGTCGGGTTACCAAAATGGGGATTGCGTGAAAATGTACAAATGTGATATTATTATTTACTTTTAACATTTAATTCAATGTATATGCTACCTCATTTGCATTCACATATGTTTTAAGTTCCATATTTTCAAATTAATTTATATTGTATACATTATTTATGTTATTTAATGTTTTTTTTTTTCAATACCACCTTTTTAAATCTAAAAAAGTGTGTTTTAATAAATGTATTTTAGTTTGATAAAACACAAGTTGTTTACGTTTTTTTTTTCCTTTAAAAAAAAAAAAAAAAAACAATTTATACGCGAAACTTATTTTTTCTAAATTATATTTGTCTACAAAAAATCACTGCTGGTGATAACTATCGAATGCCTGCATAAGGCGCTCAGACGACATTTGCACGAGGGCGCCGATCAGGCTTGGCGCGGCCCTGCTAGCGTACAGCTATGAAACTTGGTCAACAAAATGTCTAAAAGGTCAGATGTTGTAACTTGAAGCTTGATTTTTAAAATTTAATTTAGAAAAAAAGTTTTTAATGTTTTTATCCATGTTTTTGAATTTTGCGAGTTTACGACCGTAAAAAGCTTTCTAGTGAACGTAGGAAGAAAAAAAATACATCACCATTTGGAGCAATTCAATTTCTTTAAAAGTCTAAATTGTTTGAAGTTCTAACGTAATTTACCGAATTTTCAGGAATTTTCAAAGACAGGTCACTTTTTCGACGTTTTTTAATTAATCAATCAATGTAAATTAAAATTCCTGCATCGGAGAATCTAATGGTGTTATTGCTCTGAAACTTTTCAATGATACAATATAAACATTTCACCTTCATTTAAAGCAAAAACGGTGAAGTTATCTTGCTTCATTGATTTTTAGTGATTTTTTTTAAAGAGGTGAAGGAAAAATTTTCATCGTGTTTCATCATGGTTTTACGCAGGGCTTCGGAGTCGAAGAGTCGGAGTCGGACTGATTTTGGACCAAAGGAGTCGGTGTCGCTGAAAAACATGTCGACTCCGACTCCGACCACCTCCGATTTGGATGAAATTTTATGGAGGTGAAAACATATCTTTGAAACTAACTGATACAAATTTTCAGCGTCCAATATCCAAATCCTTAGCATCTACTTATATTGAAAACTGAGTATCTTTCTAACTATCTTTCTTTCTATGTCACGCTTCTTTCTCCTGAACGCCAATGACCTGAAAGTCGAACCAGGTACCGATAGATAGGTAATTTTTCAGGCTTCATTAGTTTCAATTGATATAATTATACGATTTTAATTAGCGAAGATATCAATTAATAAGTAGTCAAGTTTAAAGCGATTAAGCCTAATAAATGATTAAATATGAAATCCATTCTTGCAAACCGTCGTTGCTATGAAACAGTAATAACAATGATAATGAGAATTTTGAATGAAAGCTTAACTAAATCAAACACGAAACTCATAAGCGGGCCACTTACGTAGAATTTTTATCGCTAGCTACTTGTAATATTTTGAAACCTTCATTTGTTGAAAAGCCATCTACTTATATTAAAAACTGAGTGTCTATGTCTGCTTTTTTTCTTTGAGCGAGCTGAACTTACTGAAACTCTACTCACCATCTTGAAGGCGCGTAGCATCTCAATAATTCGAATGATTTTTTATATAGGAAAAAAGTAAAGGCGTGAAGCGCCTGTTAACGAGCCGCCTTGGCGGGGAGTAGTTTCTTGAAAATTTCCTCACTACTTTAAAGGCACGAAGTGCCCGTGCAACGCCGGGCCACGTGCGTGGTATGTCTTGAAATCGAATGAATATTAAATTCTATCAAATAATATAACTTCAGAATGAGGTAAAAGTTAGAGAGGGGGGACGTTATGCATCAACATGCCGCAGGAAGCTAATCTAGCTGCCCTGGCAGCTAGTCTAGTATCATTAAAAAGTGCTTCAAATGGCGGGTCTTTGCAGCAAAAATGCAATGTGTTAAAATATTATAAAGTCTGGCCATTTAACAAGAAAAGGATTAGTTTTGTACGGAGTCAAATGACAAGAGCGGCACTTGTCTTTTGCTCTGGAGAAAATTGACTTTTTGGGAGGTCACAGTGACCTCCGAGAATTGAGGTGAATGTGGTGAAATTACCTGCGAGAATTCTTGAGAAAATTGAACTTTTTGAGAGGTCACAATGACCTCTCATGACCTCCGACTGGGATACCCCAGCTTGCTATCCGTCCCCCTAAAGTGAGTCCTGGCTACGACCATGAATAAAAATGAAATTTTTAAAAATGGACTTAATATTTCAACCTTTGTTTAGTTTTTTTCCCTCTTCATATTTGGGTAAAAAAAATAATTAAAAAAAAAGCGGGAGTCGGAATCGAAAGTTTTAAAATTCCGGAGTCGGAGTCGACCATCTTTCCTCCGACTCCGCAGCCCTGGTTTTACGTTCGTTCCGCAGCAGCTGGCAACATGCCAGAAGCTGACGAGGAATTGTTTGAAGCGAAAGCTAATAAGTAAGCGTATTTTATTCGATGTATTTTTTCCTTTGACGGAATGTAATTAGTACACTGCCTCCTCTCCCCCCCCTCCCAAAAAAGTAGTTCAACAATACCAGTATTCTGTCAAAAACGTTACTTAAATATGAGGAAAAAATTTTTATTTCTAATCGTTAGGTTACAAAAAATGCCTTGACCTGACAAATTAACCTTGAACAAAAGAAAAAAAAAAAGGCCACGAGAATTGCAGGCAAATATTTTGATGTTTTAAGAGCAAGAACCTGAGAAACTGTCACGCCTAGCGTTATGAGGTGATTCATGACCTCTCAGATTTTCTCCCAAAAATTACCAAATGTTTATTATCTTATTGGAAGACCAAATCCAGAATGTTTTGCTCTAAAGTTGAGTTGTTTAGTTTTCATGGACCCCTAAAGTTGAAGGTGCGGCATCAAAAATTAAGCGGATTTTCAAGACATGGAAATTGCTGTGAGCCAAAACTCTTACCAGGAACTGTTAAACTGCAATTTTCTTTTTGTATATGGAATATAGAAGGTTGAAACTTTACAAAATGAATGTTAAATTTGAGGTAAGTTGTTGCCATGAGGTCAGTGAAGGCCCTCAAAACAGGGCATTTTTGACGTTTTTTAGCGTTTTTGAGGTCCAAAAACAGCTTGTACATTTGAGTTGGCACGGCAAAAATAGTGTCGTTTGAAAGACCAGTGTAAGCAATTTAAAATAATGTATAAATAACCGAGGAAAGTTTAACGTGCTTTTAGTTGCGTAAGGCCGAAATATGAAAAATGTCATATTTTACCGATATTCAAACGGTCATAACTTCCTCTGCCAACAACATATTGAAATATTTTTTTTGCCAATGTCATGCTCTATTCTTTGTCTTAACAGAACAGTTGAGTCCTTTGAGGCGAAATGTGAAAAAATTTTTTACAAAAAATGCACAGAAAAAAATAAATTTTTTGTAAAAAATTTTTGTAATAGTATTTCTGAGTGTACTAATAGTGCTCTACAGTGATGATGATAAAACTTTACTGCACCTGAGAACTAAGTGTAAAACTACTGAAACTGTTTGTACCTACCATGCAAAAAAAAATCTTGCCAAATTTTGCCACCTTTATGGAACTTCTTGCTGATAGGTACAAACAGTTTCAATAGTTTTACACCTAGTTCTCAGGTGCAGTAAAGTTTTATCATTATCACTGTACTCAGAAATACTATTTACAGTAGACTGCCTACTGTAACTTAATATATTACAATCATCATTCTCAAAAACTCCTATGGAGCATTTAGGGTTATCCATAACTTATTCACTGTTCACATGTAGAAAGACAAATTTAAATTTATATTTAAGAATTCTACAGAATTTCTTTTTTTACCTTTAACAAAACATTCTGTGAATATGAATGAACTTGAAATGAAAAGAAATCACATCAGCTTCACAAGATTTTACAGCAGAAACACTAGCTCAACAACCTACTTCTTTCAGAATTTGAAAGACAACTAAGATACACATGTGAGAGCAAGCCAGAACAAGGATGACCACATGGTATGAACAAACCTAGACAAGTTGAAAAATGCTCAGTCCTGTTGTAGGTAGCAATCAGATGTTTAAAAATCAGACAAGTTTAGTGGTATTCTATATTCCTAGGTGTTAAAAATATTAAATTATCTTATTAAACTTTAAATATGTTTCTTCATTGCTCTTCTTAGTCCTTTTTTAGCATTTAAAGCAAAGAATAAGGTACATAATTACATTTAAATAAAAAAAAGATTTAAAAAAATGAAAATAATCGTGTTGTTTTTGTGCAATTTTTTGAAAGTTCAGTCCCTTATATCTGCCAAACGCCTTTGAATAACAAAGCAACTTTTGTTTCATAAGAAAGCTGGTAAAAAGTACTTAACATGCCACATATAAAAATTTTTTTATCTTGCCCCCACATGCATTTCTTTAGCGTTGAAAATTGGATTTTTAAAAAAATTTACAACTTTGGGGGGGGGGCATATCTCATAAAGGGGGTGAAGTAACAAGCCAATTTTTTTTATACAGTAAGTAACCATGACTATGAATATATGATGAAAAAATCGGCTTGTTACTTTGAACCCTTCATGGGTTTTTTAATGCTCGAAAGTAGTAAAAAATGTTATTTTCGTCGTGAACTTTGACCTTGAAAAAATAAGTATTTTTCTAAAATCTGAAATTTATTGACAGCATATATAAAAAGATCTGTTTCTTAGCTTTCCAATGAGCTATATTTGAGCTCAAAATCTTTGATAGAAAAAAAGTTATAGTTCATAAGACAAAGCATCAAAACGCCCGATTTTCGTTGTTGCCAACAACAAAAATGGCCTATATATCAAAGGGTAAATTTTTTAAAAATAAAATGAACACTATTTTGAGCTCTGGGAAGTAAAAGGAATACACATGCTAATTTTCATCAAAATCAAAAATGGTGATGCAACAAATTTTTTGAAAATTTGTTGATTTAAAATGGAATAACCCCAACACGATAATAATATACGTCAAATAAGAATAACAACACGAAATCTAATGAAGGCATTCCTGACTACGGATTGTTCTGCAATTTTGATTGCTTGAGATGTCCCCTACCTCCCCTTAAACCCTTACTTCCCTTTGTCCCCTACCATCCTGGGGTGTCCCTTAAATATTGGGACAAAGTTTAAGGGTTGTTAGAGGGGACGATAATTTGAAGCAAATTGCATGGGAACATGGGGTCGCAAAAGCGATCCTCAAGTACTACAGACACACAAAACCTGTAGTCACTAATTTAATATCCAACAAAGGTTTTGCATAATATCAAATATTTAAGAAAGGTTAAAGCGGTTGTTGAAATTTTGCTGCCTGTTACTCAAAAAAATGCACCGAAATGATAATAACCAACCATCGTAATAACGAACCATTCTGACACACTTTGACAACTTTGAATATGTAGCTCGTCAACTATGCGTTTCCGAACCTATGTTCCTAGGTGATTCTAGCTTGATATCATCCCCTCTAACTCCCCTCAAAGTTTGTACAATTTATTACGGAACACCCTGTATAAAAATTACGTGTCCCTGTTTGTGGCCAATGGACTCCTCAGCTACTGAACCGATTTTAACCAAATTTTGCACGCAGTTTCATTTTGATCCAACTTAAATGATAGGATAGTTTTTATCTCAATTTAGGACTGCAATATATTTTTTATTGCAAATTATCTATTTAGCTACCAGCTTTTCTGTATTCTTGGCTAAAATTTTTTAAGCATACCCGGAATGCCACCACATAATCTGCTGTTAAAAATTGGTTCACCCATAGTTCTTCTACGTAATTTAAATCCACCGAGATTATGCACTGGTACGCGTTTAGTCATCAAAACAATCACCGGGAATATTATTGAGGCAATCATTTTGACTGTCAAGTTTAAAGATGAAGTAGTTCTGTTGCCACGTATCCCAATGACACCGTCGCTCCAATCCAACGACTAACACAACACTGAATTAAATGTAAAATGATCATAATAGAAAAAAATGCATTGAATGATTTAAAGGAAATGGTGTAAATATTTAAAAAACAGAAGAGTAACACCCCGGCCATAAGGACAATTGATGCTTGATACGCATTTGATAAAAAAAAAAAAAAGTTGCAGGACTTTTCAAAGATTTATTTAATGTTTTTCAAGACATCTAGAACAATTATATTTAAGGCACTTTATTTGCACTTTCCAGCCTCTGGCATTTTAATACTGAATTGCTTAATTTCACAGATTGCACTAAATTTGTAAGAAACGTCTGTTTTAAGTTAAGAAATATAGATATTACTAAAGATTTCTCTTAACATTGTTTTTTTTTCTCAATGGGTTCTTGTAGCTGATGCACTTATATGACAACTTGATAAGAGATTCATAAATTTGCTTGCTATATCAGAAATACCAGGTAATGTATCGTTGAAAATGTATTGTTATGTATTGGTTTTTTAAAAGTTTTTTTGCTTTTAAATTCTTTTTGACTTTTAATCCTGCAAACTTTCTGAACCAGTTTTTAAATCAATCTGTTCAGCTAATTCATAACTTGGCTGCGATCATTTTTCATTGGAAAGTATTTATCACTTCTGGAATAATTGTTTAAATCAGCAACCTAATGTCAGCTTCAGCTTCTAATCTATTTCAGAATTTTGCTTTTGTCGCAGCACAGGAAGCGAAAGATGTTTTGCCTATTTGGGTTGAAACAAATAACGATGTTTCACAGCCCTTTTGGAAATTTCAAGATTCTGTTCAATGTCATTCTAAAAATGCATAATTAGTTTCAATTGATTGTCAGCAGTTACATCAATTTGCTGTTCTCTTTCTGTTTTCAAGAGTTAGGAGGTGTCAGTTATGAAATATAGTTTAGAGCCAAGATAATTTCTCTTTTTGAGTAGGAAAATATTTAAGAAATGCTTTGAAAATATTAAAGAACATTTGATCTTTTATAAGAATTGAAATTTTATTAAAAGTTTGGCGTTGTGAGTAAGTAAATAGTGATCACTGGTTGAGCTACAAATTTTCAAATTTCTAAGAAACTCTAGGGTTTCGCAGAATCTAAGTTAAAGACCTTTGTGCTAGATCAAGCGCATTTATGTGCCTTGTTTCTCTCTACAATTTTCTCTATATATAAGTTACAAAACTTGTATCGGAGCGCTCCGGTGGGCACTATGACCTCCAAAAAATTATCATATTCGTCAAATTTTCACTAAAGATTCGGAAAATTTGAAGACAGTGAGACAGTTTTGTAACATTACAATCAAGCATTTTATTTTATTATTTTTCAATGATGCCTTAAATCTCCTCTCGGCAAATGTAAGTATCTATGCATGCACACATTTTATTATTTTTTCTTTTATTTTTTCGGTAAAATTTTGCGCTTCAGTTGATGAATTAAGATTTTTTTCCCTCCGAAAAAAAAAAACTACGTTTTAGGCGCCCGAGCTTCTTTCAAAATTTCAAAATCTTGACGTGTTCTTAAAGTTACCTGCTGTAGTTAGTTTGTTTTTTAAAATGTCTCCTTTGACAATTATAGTTTCTAAAGATTCGTTTATTTTATAAATATATGTTCGTTTATTTTAATAGGCTATGTTGAAATAGTCGAAAATGTTGTCTTGAAATGGATACATTAAAATAACAAGCTTAAACATCGCTACATTCATACCTTTCAGGATTCCAAAGTGCAAAAGAATGATATTCTTTTGCACTTTGGATTCATTTCTCGCCCCCTTCCTCCCCAACCTGCCTCCCCGTTTCAACAAATCAAATCACCTTAATGACCTGCACTACCTCAGGTCGAAAAAAGAAAAGAATAATATCAAATTAATCACTGTGGCGGCTCCAAAAATAGAAAAGAGGGGAAAAATAGTCGTTTTCTCAAAAAATGACAAACTTTGAAGTTCAATATCTCGGCAACTGTTATAGCTATAATAAAAACAAAAAAAGCGTTTTAAAGATAATTTTATGCTCTTTAATTTACTAATTGACATTTTTTCTCGCAAGTCAATAGTTTTTGAGATATAAGACAAAAATTGAAAAATGACCCATAAAGCACCAGGTGGCGCTGCGAGCTCCCCCCTCACCACTGAGGACTTTTAGTATGTTCATCAGGAGCCCTTCCTGTACCTGTGTGGCCAATTTTTAAAACTGCATGTTTTAGTGTTTTTTCAAATCCTTTATTGACTAGACTATTGTATTGGCTGTAACTCACTTTTCGCGTGACTCACGTTACAAAATAAACATCCTTATTTTTTGAATAAAAAAGCAAAAAACTCGAAATTGGCCTATAAATTCTTTTTTGTAATATACATGAGTAGGAGAAACAGGAAAAAAAATTTCATTTATAAGCTATAAAATTTGGAAATATTAAAAAAATTAAGTTTTCGTGACTCACGTTACACAAAATTTAATGGTTTAAAAACTACTTCAAAAAAATATTTTAAGAATAAATTTCGAAATGTACTGTTAATAATTGTTTTCTTATCGAATAAACCTGCCAGGAAAAAATGTAATTAAATTGTGGAAACAGGCTAAACCAATAAAATATGCTCGTTTAAAATTGTGTCTAGCAGAGAGAGACTTTTACAAGATTGTGAGCTCATATAACAAGTTCTCTTACAAAAAGAAAATGATTCGACTGAGGTTACCTTATTCTAATTTGTAAACTTCAATCAATATAGAGAACGTACAAAAAAAAAAAAAAAAAAATTAAAACAATTTTTCAACATTTTTTTTAACATCGAGTTCCTATGTTGCCTGGAATTACCCATTTGTTTCTTTTATTTTATTCTCAAGCATTTAGATATTTTCATGGAATAATAGGACTTAGAAAATGTTAAACGCTGCAGTAGAAAGCATTTTTTAAAAAATGTGCTTAACCCATCAATGCCTAGCTTCCTTTTTTAGGGACGGTCCAAAAAAGAGTCTGAATTTCCCCGAAATTAACATTTCAACCAAATAATAGTGTTCAAGGAGTACCTGGGTATTGTTTCAATTCGTTATTTTCAGATTGCAGCACATAGCCATTGTCAAGTGTGTTCTGTAGCAGTTTTAATATGATCTTTATCAAGAATGACATCGTTCACAATCTCAAGAAAAAAAGCTAAGTTTTCAAAGTTATTCCCAGCTTCCCAGTTCATGTTAATTGCTGATATTATTTCTTCTTGTAAAATGTCTTTTTAAATATATCGTAGGTTCGTAGGCAGAAAAAAATTTCAGTTAAAAAAGTATGTACTAGCGTAACTTTTAAGGGACGATTTTTTTTCCTCAATAAAAAAATATTTTTTGCATAATATTTTTTTAAATTATTTTTCCTGTCCATTTAACAGTGTTTGTAATCAGTATGTACAAAATATCTTTGAAAAAAAATGTCAGGCATTAATGGTTTAGCATAGATATGAGTGGAAAAAAATAGTCTTTAAACTTAATATGTATGAGATTTGTTAAATATATAGAAAATACTTATATTTGCAAACTGTTAAGTTTGGAAACTGTTAAGAAAAGTAAGTGACATAATGTGCTCCTTAATACTTTACGAAAGTTATGATAAAAATTGTCCGAGAAGCGTAAATCAAAATGGGGTTTGATTAAAATAAATGACTCTTTTTGCAAAAAATAAAGCATGATTGTTTGTGCGTGTTCCTGTGTGTGTGTGTGTGCGTGTTCCTGTGTGTGTGTGTGTGTGTGTGTGTGTGTGTGTGTGTGTGTGTGTGTGTGGTGATATCTGAGCTTCGGGCAAAGATAGAGAAAATGATCTTTGCGAAGCTCGTTTTTGTAAAAACGATATTACTTATTCTACTCTCTTGATTGTTTGAGTGTTTTTCTGTTGCTGAATGCTCATTTTCATGGAATAATTCCGACACACCGATGAGGACGGCCGCATCCGTGCAGTACATAATATTCCAACGTAAGGCGAAATGCTAAGAGGTGGGGTGTCGAAGGAGAAAAGTGCATGATATTCCTACTCTCTTCCCCAGTGCAAGTCGGATCATCCCCAAGGCCTATTCACATAGCGACCGATCCGGCCAATCGAAGTGGTTTTTCGGACGTGACGGAATGAGGTGAACATTTTCGAGCATTCGCGCTACCTCCGTCCAAAAGTCACGTGACGGTATTCCCCCCCCCCCCACTAAGTACAAAGAGCGCGCACCTGGCGAGAGCCAATGGAGTCGCTTCCGGAGAACCGGTCTGGTTTCGGGCCCGGCGACATCCAGAACGGCGACGGAAGCCGATGTTTCGATGCGTTGTCATGGCAACGGATTTCGAAACCCAGTTTCGCAGCGAAAAATTCGGTTCGGACGGCCGGATTGGTCGTAGTGTGAATAGAACTTCACTCGATTCGAAGCCGTGGCCGTCCCTCTCTTCTGCGCCCCGCGGAGAAGGACGAATGCGACGGCGTCTGCGGAGTCCACGCCGGGACACGGTGGCTATGTATTCCCCACCTCTGCTCTCTGGGGATGGACAGATGGGATGTTTTTTAGTCTCTTTCTATCGCTGAGTGATCATTTTCATGGAATAATTCCAACACACCAATGAGAAGGGCCGCATCCGTGCACTTGAAACATTTTTGAACGACTGCAACAAAGGAGGATGTTGTATAATAGGGTAGTTGTGACCTATTGAATATCCCTTTTTTAACTACTAGATATTGTTAAGAGGCTTACAAAACACAAAAATTCACCAAAACACAACAGTTGATTCTTAATGATTTTTTTAAAAACCCAAGCGCAAAAAAAGCGCGCCTTGAAACCGAAACCCGTGACGTCGGATGGCAGTAACTTTCAGCCTTTCATCCATAAAAATTGGATTTTTGCTATATTATCGTTTCATTGCGGGATTTTCTCCTTCCGTAATCAATACCTTAAAGTCTACTAATTCACTATTTAAAACTGGATTTATCAAAGAGCAATCCAATACCCTGCTAGGGGTGATTGTTTTGATATTTTTTGGCGAAATCCGTAGTCAAATTTTTAGAACGCATCACTTGGCGAGAAAAAAAAATTACGGCAGTGCAGAGCGAACAACAGTGCGGAAGCCGGAGAAACCGGTTTCTCGAGCTCCTCGCATCTAAAGCTTCTCGCTCTTTCTTCGGCTTAGTGGAAAGTTCAAAAGCGCCAACGAGTGCCGAGTGACGTCACAGTCGCTTGAAATTTAAAAATTATTTAAAAAAAAACTACTTGTCGCAGCGCAAAAATGTTTTCGCCGTTGATGTTCATGTATGTTGCTCTATCATATAAAAATAAAATTGAAAAATCGAAAACTTCCCTATTGCTCAAATTTCTTACTGCGCAGATTTTTTTTAATGCTTTCTTCATTTATTACTGTATTACTTTTAAAATATTATGATTTATTAATCTTCTTTTTGTGTGATATTTTGATTTGAATAAAAAATATGAAAATACAGACTGAAATGTATTGAAAAATTATAACTTCCAGCAATACGGGAAAATCAATTACAGGGCATAGAATTAGAAACATAAATAAATAAAAATAAAAGCAATAAATAAATAAAAGTAAAAACAAACATACCTGCAAGCCTTGATAGCGAAAACTCAGAGTTGTCAGAAACAAATTTAACTTATATTTACTTAGTTGTTATCCTCTTTCTTAACATTTTGGCTGTATAAAAGAACTGCCAAATCTGGAAGAAACTGACGAATCCAGCTTTTCATTATTACAGCTCTAACAAAGAAACTATAAGGCATTAGTAATAGCTGATGTATTACGAAGAGAAGAGCTAACACCATAAAAGAGAAATGAATTGGTTTCCAATAACTTTAACAAAGGGGGTGGTATGAATAAAATTTCATTGAAACGTAGAAAAGAGGTGTGATGCGCCTAAAACCATTCATAAGTTTCAGTTTCTTGGTCAGATCAATTATGAAAGAGCTTTTCGTTGATGTATTTTAGAAAATGAATGGCCGAAATGCAAAAGAAAAGAGCAAATGATTAATGAAAGTTGGTGTATTTGCTAATAGTGTAAAAGTTGGATTCCGGAGTTTTAAGAACTGAATTGTTAAAAGATTAATTATTCAGCAGTTCATTCATTATTCCAGAGCTTTTGTTTCAGCTTCTTAAAGGAAACATCATAAATTTTGAGAATCTAAGACTGGTGCTATGTACTGATTATATGCGAGTCGTAAATTTATTTGAAAATGCGGTTTACTTAGATCGTGAGCTGAATAATAAAAATCTCAACGCTTTAATAAAACTCTCAGCGCTTTTTAATGGCTGCCAAGATTCGAATCTTATTCTGAAATTTGTTAATACAAATGAAGGGCCAGGGAAAAAAGGATGAAAGTCACTTTTCAAGGATTCTTTACTAGAGATATTAGCACTATCTAGGGGCTATGAAGGAGTACTATCATCTGGTAGAACAACAAGGGGAAAAAAAAGATAAGAATCGACCGAAATGTGCATGAAAACTCTATCAACTACACAAGGAGTTACGAGAAATCAGTTTTTCACGAAATCGCTTTTTAGTCACTTTCATCTTTTTTCCCCTGGCCCTTCAAATGCAAAATTCAAAATTCAAAAAAAAAAAAAAAAAAAAACTATGCTCACAAAATTAATTTTTTTAGATTAATTACATTCATCTCTTTTCTGAACGTATCAAATCATTGAAATCATTGAAGTAGATGCAACAAGGTACATCTCTTTATCTACATATTGAGAGGTGGCTTTTTGTCTACAATTAAAATAAATAAGGCCAAAACGTTTTCAAACTAAATCAATGTTGAAAAAAACAATCGAAATTTTGTACAAAATCAAACTGCATTGTGTTTTTAGGCATTTAGTCCTTCTTAAGCACTCATTTCTTTTCAGGAATACATGATCCGAGGCCTAAATCCCTTTTCCCAGTACTTAGTTTCTGTTCAGGTATTTAACCCTGCTGGTAGGGGACCTGCAACAACAGTAGCTGTGATGACAGATGAAGGAGGTATGTATCTCCTTTACTGCTTTAGTTCACTTTCATATTTTATTTCATGTCTTTCGATTGGAAAGGTAAAACGCAACTATATTCCATTCTCGGAAAAGATTGTCCGAAAATTTGTCAATAAATCACTTTTGGGGATTTTCTCTGCAGTTATGAAGAATGCATTACCATATTATTCACATTCACCGTCTGCTTGGCACCAACTTGTCCTTTTCCAAGTCAAACACGTGAGCTACGGTACCAAATGGTGTTTTTTTCTTCTCTTTTTTAGATCTAGTGCATCTTTTCCTTGATCGCAGTAGAGTTGCATTTCTTGTAACTAAGCTTTACCCAGGCTTCCAGATCGTACAGAAGAGCAAACAAAAAAATTCCATCTTTCAGAAATAATAGTGTGGCTTTTACAAGTTGAGACTTAAACTTGACTATGTTAACTTCTTTTTGGGACGTTCAGTGAAAAATTATTGGCGCAGATTTGAGTACGAATATTTTCGCAAAACTTATACGAAAACTACCAACTCCACTCAACTCTAATCGCCCTTCCCTATTAGGGCCTGGCTCCACGTCAGCAGAAAGCAGTCCGAAACCGAAAATCCGGGTACTTTCCATTTCCTTTTAATTCAAAGTGCCCAGATTTTCAGTTTCTGCCTTCAGTTTTGGTCGGTTTTTTGCTGATGTGAAGCCAGGCCCTTACCTTACAAAAATTTGTGGCACACACTGTCAAAGTGAAGCCTAAATTTATCAGGGCCCCATTGTGCGTTTGCAAACTGTGTACAAAGATAGAACATAGGAAGCAATGAACAGCGGAAACTAAGCGACGAAATTTGTGTTGGTATTGGAGCCAATATTTTGAAAAGTGCCAATTTGAAGTTGGAAGTTTCTGATTAAAAATTTTTTTTGTAGAAAAAAATTAATATCGGATTCTAAGTCTAAATTGGGTCTAAATGCAAGAAAATAAAAGAGGGGAGGTCAAGGAAGTTATTTACCCCCTCCTTAGATTACTCACTTTTAAGCCGTTACAGATCTGATGAGTGTTACAGATCTGATGTTAATATGAGATACATATTATGAGATAGGGTCAAGTGGGGGAAAATGGGTCACGGGGTAAAATGGGTCAGGATTTTTAGAAAATTCCTTAAAAATTGTGCAAATAATATTTTCTTTCTGTGTTGCCATTTTTATGTATTTCTGACACCAGGCAACATTTCAGATGCAAAATAAGGTGCAACTTCCACTTTAAAGTTACAGATACTAGTGATTAAGTGTTTTTCTTAAAAGAAGCTTAACTGTTTTCATCATAAAAACTTTTGTTTTAAAAAAAATTCAATGAAAATACACATTAAGTTTTTAACCTACTGCATAGAGCACATTTTCAGGAATAACTTCCTAAAATGGTGAAGAAAAAACAGCAAAACTGAATTTTTTGTAGTATTAAAACAAGCGTGGGGTAAAATGGGTCATCTTTCGCCTTAAGTTAGGCTTAGCATATACTAAAGAGCTAATCATATTTTCTGCTAATTAACTCATGTTCTGGTGTCATGTATGTACATGCTAATTTAAAACAAATAATATATTGTTCAGACATTCATTTGATGCACAAATATATAACTTGTAACGCAAAATAATTAAATTAAATCAAAAATCCAAAACTAAGAGCACAGCTTTTGCTCGATGAACTTCTTCGGGAAATGTTGTTAGGAAATGAAGCAAAAGTGGTTTATTTTCTCCAAAGAGCCTGGGCAACCAAATCATAGAAAAACATTCTACAGAGCTGAGTTTAAATAATGTAGTTAAAGGAACGAAATCAACACTTAAGATCTGAACAACAAGTGAGGCTGTTTCTTCGATATTAGCAAGTCAAGCATGTGTTTTATTTAAATGCATATTAAAACTTCTATTATAAGCACACTCTCACATACACCATTAACCAAAAGTAAAGAAGAAAGTTTAAAAGTTACTAAACGAGAAAATTACGCACATGCAGAAAGAAACTTGTGAAATGTTAACAAGCTTGACAATATTGAAAAGATTGCAATCTGAAAAAGCCTAAAGAGATAAAAAACCAATTAAACTGACACACAGACGCAAAAATAAATAAATAATAAATAAACCTTTTCTTTGAAAGAAATTCATTACTGAATCGAAGTGCATTGATGGCAACTTTTAGCAGTTGAAAAGTGGGAACAAGTTAAGTCTTTTGAGAAAAAAGTCAAAAAAGCATATTTTCATGCCATCAATCTGCCCCATAATGTAGAATAACGTGCAATAATAAAACTTAAAAATACAGTGAACATTTTTTATTCCCGGAGAGAGATGGTGTTTGGAAGGATGATGCATCGTAAACAGTGCTAGACATTCCTGGCCCTGAGATGAATCGAGAGGACTATATTGCTTTCTAGAAATGTTTATATACTAATTGTTTTCTCATTAATGAATAAAAGTATCAAACTACTATTCAATAAATCATGAAATCCAATCCTTTAAAGCATGGCTCATTTTACCCCACTAGTGACCCATTTTACCCCACGCTATGAGTCATTGACAACACATTTTCAAACTTATTTATCAGTATCAATATTTTGTTTTTTCCGAGATATTTCACTTTAAATGTTATGAGGAAGAGTCATTTGCATATCCTGAGCAGTTTATTCTCTGATTGAATCAATATATTTTTTGCTGTCAATGCCTGATTGTAAAATTGCTCTTTTTTGACCCATTTTACCCCACCTGACCCTACATATTAATATGAGATACAGATCATTATATTAATATATATATATTAGCTAAAAAATCAAATTTTATTATAGAAAAGAATTTCTTGGAAATAAAAATGAGCGATGAGGTTTTTAGATAAAATAAATTGTGAGATTACCAAATCCAAGCTAATAAAACATTTATTTGTTTTGAAACAACACACAACTTCAACTTTTTCAACAACCAACTCTGCTGCTTGCTTTTCTTTAATTAGTTGCAGGAAATTTAATTTCTTGATTAGAAATTCAAATTTAGCATGCTAGTTATTATCTAGTTATTTAGCGAAGTTTTGAGAAATTGAAACACCAAAAAAATAAATAAATAGAATAATAATAATTAATTAACTTAATTTCTGCAGTGTCAATTTTTCTTATTTTACTAACTTCCATTGTCAGGTCATACAAACCACAAATGAAGCAATTGTACGAAAACTCATTGCTTTTAATTTTTTAAGAACAAAAATATTCAATGTATGGTTAAAACCTATGATTTTTGCTTTTTAATAATTCTGAAACGTGAGAGTTAGTTCGGGAACATATTCGCTGTTTTTCAATGTTACCGCTCTGACTGTTACCGATCTGACAAACCGACAAAGTTTTTTTTTTATTAATATTTCCGAGTCGATCACGCTAAACTAAAATCAAACACGTGGTTTTTTCACTTGAAATATAAGGACTATACTTATATATAAAATAACTTTTAAAATAATAAAAACTGCTCATTTTAGCTCGTGTTACCGATCTGATGACTTAAATGACACACATTTTATAAATCACTTTAAAAAATCTTACCTGCAATTTTAGATGAAGAAATGCAAATTTTTAATTACGATGCGATAAAACATCACACCATCAGGTACTCAGTATCACGTGGTATCGGTGCAGGAAATGATTTTGGGAGCCTAAATATAGATCGGAAGTTATTGTTACCGCTCTGACGCGGAACTGAGGGACACGCCTATTTCGCATTCCCTAGAAAATCAGAAATCGATTAAGACAAAAATAAAGTAAAATATTAACAAAGGGGTAAAAATAGAATCGTTTTTTGTGCTAGTGCGTTTTTTTGGGAAGTTAGAAAGTGCGCTTAAGCTGTTTGCATGCTTTGCTTTGCTACTGGGGACACGTTACCGATCTGATTTTTGATGTATAAAACAAATATTTTCTGAAGAAAAAAAAATTTTTTTTTCTATTATTATTAGATGAAATGAAAGCAAAACCTTGTCTTCTTTCTGGGGAAAATGATTTTTTTAACTAGTTATTGAAATACTAGTGAAAATTCACTTGGGACTCAAATTGGCACTTTTCTAAATATTAGCTCATTGCTCTTCATTTTTTAATTTTTTTTTTTCTCTCAGCTAGTTTTCTAAAAGTCAACTCACGCCCCCTCCTTCTTCTTTTCAGAAATAAATAAACATAAAATAAAACAAATAAATAAATAAAATAAATAAATAAACCATTGGTGATATATTGGCATTTAGAAACCGATCAATTCCAATTAACCGATTTTTTCCCTCTCCAAGTTGACATCAGCAGCCGATAGTGATGCCAACGGCTAATTTTTTGCTCTTCGTTTTTTTTTTTTTTTAATTTATTTTTTTCTCTGGTAGTTTTCTAAAAGTCAACTCATGCTCCTCCTCCTTTTCAGAAATAAATAAATAAACAAATAAAGAAGAAAAAAAAACATGGGTGATGTATTGGCATTTAGAAACTGATCAATTCCAATTAATCTATCCCACCCCCCTCCAAGTTGACATCAGCAGCCGATAGTGATGCCGACGGCTAATTTTCTGCTATTCGTTTTTTTTTTTAATTTTTTCTCCGGTAGTTTTCTAAAAGTCAACTCACACTTCCTCCTCCTCCTTTTCAGAAATGCATAAATAAATAAAATAAGACAAATAAATAAATAAAACAAATAAATAAAACTTTTTTTTTTTATTCAGAACCAATTTTCTACTCGTATGACGATAATATCGTGATGTTTACTTAAAAATAAGTAAATAAATCAGATAACAATAATAATTATAAAGTCTTAGGAACTAAGAAAAACTTTTTGGAACCTAGTAATTTATTTCTGTTTATTGCAAAATTCAGTGCAACATGGATTCGGCTGAATGAGCTGTCAAAAAATATTTTAGTCACCCGGGATATGACGGACTCTGAAGTAAATAAATAAATTAACTAAAATAAAAAATACTATAAAATAAAGCAGCTTGGATTGAGAAATTCCAAATAGATTAGAAAAATTTCTTCAAAAAGTGCAATAACATGCAGTTAAAAACCTCGAAATGTAATTGAAAATCAATTTGACCTTTATAGCATTCCTTCCTTGCTTTCTTAGGTCCTGATGGTAATTGTAATGAAATTGTGGGGGAAAATCGAAGCTTCCCGCAAGTCTTTTTTCCCATTAAGCGAAATTCGTCTCAATTTATGCCTCACCGAGAACTTGTTCGAGTCATAATCATTTTTTCTCTTATGTTTAAAGAATTAATTATCGGAAAAAGCGGAAAGATTTACTTTCCCCTTCATCTCTGTTTTATTATTAATCACCGGAGCTATTTCTTCGTCAAAACGCGCTGTAAGCTAAATGTTTCATTAAATTTCTAAAATCCAATTAGTTCTAACCTCTCTTTTATTATCATAAGTATGTTACCTAAAATATATTCACCTTATTTTTTTTCAAAGATATTTGATGAATTTATTTAATAAATATATTTATTACCTACTTCGTTTCTTTCCCTTCACAAAACTTAGCACATTAAAATTAAAAAACAAAAACTTTTGGTAGTGTTTTTTTTTTTTCTATTGCTCAACCCATTTGCACCATTTACATGCGTGCGGAATTTTTATCTATATATTATCTATATATTATTTATTTTCGGAGTTTTAAACTTAGACTTTTAATATGCATATATTTGAGCATAAGGAGCCATTCATTATACATCATAATACGAAGTTACAACCATCTAAAACAATTTTTTGTACTTAAAAAAAAATATAATTTGTAAGTGTTGCGGCAACAGATGCAAATCATTATTTTTGAGTACTTTTTTTTAAACATAAGTTAATATTTTTGAGTATGGATGGTTCCTTACGTTCATCACTTAGGTTGCTCAATAAAGACCGGTAAAAAATTTTTCCAGGTAAACAAAAATCAAGTATCAGAAAACGAATAATGTATCTGTAGTGGAATAAGTGAAGAATGAATGTCTAAAGTTTATGGGTCATGACGTCAGTAATTTTACGTACGCAGCCATCCAAGTATATATATAGTTTCGTTTTCGGACACAGATAAATGAGAGTGATGCGCGGTGAACAAACAATACGTGGCTTTTAAAACTTGAAAACAGGAAAAAATGATATGACAAGTGGATTTCATGTAATAGGGACCAATTTGAAAACAGCCACCCACATTTGGAGGATTAGTTTACATAATTGTATTTAATTTGTGATCATTCTTTATTGAACAGCCCTCGTACATATAAGATAAAGGCCAAAGCTTAAAATTCCCGGAATATAGTGCAAATATATATATGTAAAAATATCACAACTGTGCAAGTGGACAGAGAATTATATAAATGCAACTGAAACAGTACTGTAAGTGAAATAAATACAAAGTTAAAAGCCATACATCTGTACATCACAAAACGTTTGACTGCAGAAGTCCTACTCCTCCAGAGTCCAACTTAAGTTTTTTTAGTGAATTATTATTGAAATTTATGTCAGTATTTATTTCAAAGATATTGTGCATGAATACCTTAATTTTTTTGAAAACACTAAGTATATAGTACTGTAAGAGTACGAGGTTGAACATTTGAAAATACTAAATTTTTACGACAAGTTTTGTATTTATACCGACTTGGATTAAAAGAAGCTAAGTTTGTTTTTCAAAAAGATTGTAAATTTTTAACACCTTTATTCAAATGATTGCTTTGGAAGTCCCCAGTTTATTTAATAAATAATTACATAAAAGTTAAAGCACCCAAACTTGCTTTTTCCAGGAATTAGGTATTTTCGGTTATTTTTTTTCTTAAAAAACTCAAATACTGTAGGTAGAGCGGGGCTGCAGAGCTGGAGTCGGAAACTCTAAAATTTTAGGAATCGGAGTCGGTTATTTTCCCTCCGAGTCTGGAGTCTGCAACTCATCTACGACTAGGGCAGGGATTCAAGAGAAACACCATTGCAATCGCTTCGAATTGCAATCGCTACTGGAAGTGAATTACATTATCATCAACTTAACTTGGCACTTACGTCACTACGGGTGGAGCCAATAAGAGCTCACAAGCAGTCAGTGATCTCCTCTTATTCGCCAAGTAGGCTGTGACGTTTTATCTAGCTCGTTTTTCATAGGCAAACGTCACGCTGACGTCACGATGTTTTTATCAAGAAACGTTCTAATGTAATTCATTTCCAGTAGCGATTGTAATTTGCGATCGCCTGTTTCACTTGAATTCCTGCCTAGGACGCTTTTAAATTCCAGGCGTAAGATCATTTCGCATCCTACCAAAGATGGATACTAAGGAGGGGCGATGGGGCGTTTCCCCTTTGAGGAACCCTACACCGACAATTTTTTGATATTGAATTTTAAAAAGCAGAATTTCAAAGACGATCATAATGATGTTCTTGAAAATGTGAGGGCTAAAGAGACCTCCCTGGAAATGCTTCGGATTTTAAGTTAAAAACAACAATTACAGTCCGTCTTTGATAACGCTAGGGACAGAAATGGTGTTTGGAACTCTTACTCGGAATCATTTTCGAAATTGAAGTTAAAAAAAAAAGCAATTTTACTCGTTCTTCGATGATTCTAGAAGGATAGTTGCTCGAGGTCTCCATCCTCATGAATTCGATCTCTACAATTTTTCGATATTGAAGCTCAATTTTAGACGACCTTTGATGATAATAGGGCAATTGTGAGGGGTTCGGACTCAACGCCGGAAATGTTTCGGAATTAAAGACTGAAGCATTTGTATTCAAAATCATGTAGACCATGATATGTAATAAAGGGTAAATAATAAAAATCAACAGTCCCTCCCTTGAATTTTTTTTAGATCCGTCCTTGCTTTGGTAAGAAGCATGTAAATTTACAAATCTTTAACAATATAAAAACATATACTTCCTACAGAGGAACTGCCCCCATGACTACAGAAATCCTACTCGAGATAAAAAAAAAAGTACGAATACACGTCAAAACGCACACCATCTCTATACTAACAAGTCTCTTTCTGAGCTTAATTGCATTGAATTAACGTACGCCTGACGCAAAGGCAACGTTATCCTCAAAGACGCTACGTACGATTTGAATCTACAGTAGAACACAGAAGCTTCATTTCTCATTTTCCCCAGTTCCTCGCTAACATAATTCTATTTCTCCTGGTCTAACAATAAGTACGAGCAGAATACAAAGTAGATACAATCATTTGGCCGACGGGATGGAAACAACCGGAAATAACGTAGCAAAACAACACGTTCTACGAATGCATCCAAGCATACGAAATAGATGGATTCCGCAGTGAAAGCTTAAAGGGAACTCATAATTTGTGGTACTTTGGAATTGTTTTATTATTAGGAAATACGCACGGGCCGAACACGGTTATAATAAGCAGTCAGGAGTTAAAAATTACGTTAAGAGAATTGACTGTTCGTCTTATTCTATAATCGCCAAAAACACCTGTTAAGAAGTGTGAAACTGTCCTGCATATATCGTTCTATTAATTAGAAACTTATTGAATTTTAATATTAATCTTATTATTTTTAAACGGGATTCTACCAAATAAGGTTTGATTACCATGCCATTTGTCAGAGTTTATGATTTTAAGTTTCATTGCGAAAAATGATGAATTCTGCCAAAGAGAAAGTTTTTTTAAGAAAACTTAAATAACTTATACTTTTGCTGGTCTCTCTCTCTCTCTCTGCGTTTTTGAACAAATTCTTCAATTTCTACAGTCAAATTATTAATACTAAATAACAATAAGAGTAACAAGGGACCAAGGCCTTAGCGAGGTCAGAAAACTGTTGGGGAAGGGCAGCTTCTACTTCTGGTGTTGGAAGGGTCATTATTACAATATGAATAAGCTCACAAGTTAGGAAAATTGCGTTATATATGTGGAGCACATATAACGCATTTCTAACATAGCATTAGAAACGTGAGCCTAGTCGTAAGTCAAGAGTTCGTCCACGAAACTTTTTCGGCACTGAAGTCTTAAAAGAGCGCGATTGCAGACCATTTTTAATAACGTTAGGAGAAGAGACTGAGTTCAAAGAATCTCTCCCGGCAATTTTTCGAAAATGAAGTAAGGTATCGATAATCTTTAGCAATGGGGTGTGCTTCTTTAGATTTTTTTTCAAATCTTGAGTCTAAAATCCCCAGTTATAAGTCACGGTTTATGATGATAGAAGAAGGAATGGAAATCTTTCGAAATTGAACTTCCAAAAACGCAATTTTTGACGATCTTCTACGATGTCAGGGTGAAGTGGGTGTGAGGACCCCCTCCCGGAAATTTTCTTCATTTAATTCTAAGAACGCAATTCTAGGCTACCTTTGTCGATGTAAAAGAAAGGAATTAGACTCTGAGCCGGGGTTCCCTCTGCCTCATTTGCTGCGAGCTATTCGCGTTAATTACTTTATTTGGGGAAAAAAATGAAAAATGACCCATGATTGTTAGTAGTAATCAAAATCAGCACGCGGGTTGTAACAGTAGCATTTCTTTGTATATTCTCGCTCTGAAAGGATGATTTTGCACGGGCGAAGGATTAAACGATTCTATTTGTTAAAATCGATGCAAGCTGACCAGTTTGCTTTGCTAATAACAATTATTGATATTGTGTCAAAGTTCGAATTTCTCCTTATTTAACCAAAACAGGCTTAACAGATTGGCTTCATTTATGGTTGGCTCAAACTCATCCAAGGTCAAGCGTCTTGTTATTAGAGTCATAGTATGTAGGCATCTTTATTGTTTCTTTTCCTTTTTTGCTTTCTAATTTGTTTTCCTTCTGACTTGCAGCTCCAAGTCGGCCTAGGAATCTCACAGCAGTGCGGATCACAAACAACTCAGTAAAACTTCGATGGTTAGAGCCAGAATACGCAAATGGTGTCATCCAAGGATATCATATCTATTACTTGGACGTAGGTCCTAATAATACAGATAAAAAGAAAGTACTTAATCCAATGCAAGTTATGGATCATGTCCTTAGTCCTTTAAGTATGTATTAATTCTACTTAGATATTTCTTATTGTTTGTTTCAATTGGTTTTTTCCCTCTAGGATCCGTATTCTAGGTTTTTGTATGTTTACTAAGAAGTCCTCTAGTTGTACTTTAAATTTAAAATTTACTTTCCCCGGTCAAATGTGCTATCTCAATCGCAAAGGTAATGCTGTATAAGAAAAATGACCAGAGTTCTTTTAAATTATTACTTTTAAAAGCTTAACATTTCTACGGGTATTTAATAGAAAATAAATTATCTGTCAATAATTCTTTTATTTTTAAAAAATCTTATTATAAAATTTAGTGACTTCAGGTAATAGAATACTTTACTGTTACTATATTCAAAATCTTTATTGATTAATTTATCGAGGTAAGTTGATCAACAGTTTATATTTTTCTTTCTTTTCAAACAGAATCATATACACAGTACAAAGTTTGGGTAAAAGCTTATACTGGTAAAAACGAAGGATTGGCCAGTAACAATTTGGAAATTATCACAGATGTACAAAGTAGGTCATTTTTATCATCTCACAATTTTATATTAGTTTGTAATATAATACTATGAATACATAAAATGCTTTTTCATTTATCTAGCTTAAACCTTATCGTACCAGCTGTTCTAGAGACAAAAAGAAAAATAAAATCATTAGTGATTTTCCTCAGTAACTGATATAGCCTCCCCATTAAGCATTAAAATTTTATTTCATAATCAATGTTACTTTAATGAGCGGACGAAAACATTACTAAAGCACATCGCAAAACTAATTACCATCCTAAATGTCCCCCGTTCTGTTTCGAGCAGGGAACCACATGAATGGTGTAATAAGGAAGCAAGTTTTAATATTTAGCTATCAGAAGAGCATCTTGAGACACATTTTTGACACAAAAGGTATTCATTTACCTTTGCCTAGTGGCGTAGCGAGAAATTTTTCACGATGGGGGGTGACATTGGAAAATTTTCGAAACAAAAGTTTGAAAAACGGGATTCCAGGCCCTTACATGTTTGTTCATACAGATAATAGTTTTGCTTCATAGCAGGTGTTATGACCCACCTACCTCCCCCTTGGCTACGCCACTGCCTTTGTCCGCCCGTTATTGAGATGTAGCGTCTTAAAGTCTTGCCTTAGATTCAAAAGACTGGGAGAAATCGATTACGCAATTTAACCGTTTACATGTGGCAGGACATCAATGTTATTGTTGTCGTGCCATAGTTGATTAATAATTACTATGAAGTGGGGGTGCCATTGCCTCGAGAGTTTGGACTTCTTTTTTAACATGTTCGACAGCACAAGAAAGATTTACAGCACAAAGGAAGAGGAAATAACACCCAGGGCACTGGCGGGAATCGAACCCGCTACCTCTTGCTTTCAAGGTGAAGCTTCTACCTCTGAGCAACCGAGATGTCTGAGACATTAATCTTCAAATAGTGTGAAAGATGTTGCCATCGCTTACTGAAACTCACAAACTTTGGCTGCTTTTCTTAAAATTTCGGCAGACTTTAAGACTTTCTTTTTCGCTAACGGTTCCAGGGTCGGACTGGCCATGTGGGCATTCGGGCAAATGCCCGGTGCGCCGCTCTAAAAAGCGCCGATCGACAGTCGTCGTCGTTTTTTTTTTTTTTTTTACTTCAAACTTTTTTTTTGTGTATTAATTTTTGTTTGTTGAAAACCATAGATTTTTGTTTTGTCGCCTTGCTCCAGACGACCAGGCGTTTCCCTAAACAAGTCAGGGGCACCTGAGGGGACGCTTTCAAAGCTTCAAGGGGCGCCTATAGGTGCTTTCCATACTTAGAACACCAATACTGCTTCAAGCTTCGGCGCCCCCTTCTCACCGACCGAAGGCGCCTATGCGCTCTCCGTACGAAAAACGCCAATGCTGCTTCAAGCTTCGGCGCCCCTGGGGGGGGGGAGCCTCCAAAGTTTCCAGGGGCGCGCGCCGAAATCTCCCCCTTCTCAAGGACCGATGACCGATGTCGCCTAGTCTCACTCGCCTTTCTTTTAACTCAAATACTGCTTGAAGCTTCGGCGCTTCCAAAGCTTCAAGGGGCGCGCCTATGGCGTCCCCTTCTCCCCACCGATGTCGCCTTAGTCACTCGCCTTTCTTAAAATGCAAATACTGCTTTAAGCTTCGGCGCCCCTGAGGAAGCGCTTTCAAAGCTTCAAGGGGCGGGGCGCCCCTTTTGTTTTTCCCCGACCGATGTCGCCTAGTCACTCGCCATTTTTTAACGCAAAATACTGCCTTAAGCTTCGACGCCCCTGAGGAGGCGCTTCCGAAGCTTCAAGGGGCGCGTCGAGGGCTTACCCTTTTCCCCTACCGAAGGCGCCTAGTCACTCGCCTTTCTTAAAACGCAAATACTGCTTTAAACTTCGGCGCCCCTGAGGTGGCGCTTCCAAAGCTTCAAGGACCCTTCTCCCCGACCGATGTCTCCTATTCACTCGGCTTTCTCAAAACGCAAATACTGCTTCAAGCTTCGGCGCCCCTGAGGAGGCGCTTCCAAAGCTTCAAGGGGCCCCCTTCTCACCGACCAAAGGCACCTATGGGCTCTCCGTACGTAAAACCTCAATATTGCTTCAAGCTTCGGTGCCTAAGGCGCTTTCTGTACTTAAAACGCCAAAACTGCTTCAAGCTGTAAAAATAAAAAATAAAATAAAATAAAAAAACGAAGGGGCCTCGCTTCGTCCAACCCAAGTTTTCCCGAACTTTCGACGCGCTATTTATTGACCACAGTTTGGGCTGAATCTTTATCTGCATTCAAGTAAAAAACATCTGGGGCCCCCTAACCTGACCAAGGAAACAATGTGTGACTTTTTTTGAAGGTGATGCCATAGGATTATAGGGCCCAAAAGCAGACTAAAATCGAAAACACGAAAAGATTGGTTTTAGAAATTACCAACTATAACCAGGGGCGGACTGGCTCTAAAATTTTTGTGTGGAAAAAAAATTCTTGCCGGCCCCCTACCCAAGAATGCATTGTTCCCAGCCCGAAAATTTTCTAACGAGTTTCCTCAAAAAAAAAAAAAAACAGAGACTCCTTCTCAGTTAGAAAAACCAAGATTATTTTTTTCAGAAACCCTTCATTAAAGTAATTTTGCAATAAAAAACCTATTTAAATCAAGAATAAGATATATGCCTATGATCTGTAATATTAAACCACTTAAAAAAATTTAATTGTTCTTATCAAAATCCTTGCTTGAAATTGTATTGAACTTATGCAAACTAATGAAAATTTTCACTTAAACCAAACGTTTAGAATGTGAATACATTATGCATCACGAATTAGAAGTTTTCGGAAGTATTGGATGTGTGTGAGCTTGAATTGCTCTGCAAAGAAAATAAATGTTTTGAGGAGCAGTCATTATTTCATAACAACACTTTAAAAATGCACAGAAATACTCCAAACAAAAACAGTCGCAATTTCTCTCGGTGAAACCCATGATGGCTAAATACAAGTGTACAAGACGGTCGCTTATGATGTACAACCAAAGAAACCGGAAAAAAATGACCATTTTGACTTCATTGTATGAGTATCATTTGCTTGCTTGAAAATCATAGGACAAAAAATATTTTTCAAAGAAATTATCTCAAAATTTATACTCAAAATTAATACTCAAAACACTGTATCTAGTAGCAACAATAGTAAATAAAAGCATCCGAAACCATAAAAGGGACATGTGAAATGATTCGGGAAAGTCTGGGTGTGCAGTGTTAATTTTCACAGTGCCCGAGCTACACTCAGGATGAGTCAGAAAGGTACCTTTCGCTTGCCCGAGTTCAGCTCGGGAAAAGCCGGGAAGAGGTTAAAAAAGTTACTCGAAGATAAACTAAAAATAATAAAAATTACAGTGTTACTCTACAAGGACCTGTCCAGATTTTTCATACAAGACCTTTTAATTTCATAAAACTGAAAAATCTAAAGAACTTTATGAATTTGAAATAGTGCTCAATCATATTATTGGCCATTTTTTCCGGAATTTGGAAATATGCTATTTTTCTCAAATTTACACATTGTATTTATCACTTTGAAATTGAATAATCATAAAACAAGTTTAAGATGAAAAGGTTTAAAAGAAATGTACGTTTCGATTGTAGTTGCAAATACCAAGGAATGCTACTTGTAATTTAAAAACAAATCTGGAAATACTGAATTTCAGGCTCGGAAATTTTAGATTTGCTTTTAAAATTGTAAAATAAAAATATAACTAAAACTAGATCAGCTATTTTCCACTAAAATAAACAAAAGAACATCAAAGCATTATGTGTATTTCTAGTAGATAGGAAAATATTATTAACTTTCCAACTACTGATGGAGATAAGAGCTGTCTAAAGCGATACGTTAACAATTTAAAGCTTTTAATTAAATGTTGCAAACGGTTAGTTTTGGAGAATTTTGTAAAGACTACCCCCGGCAGCAAATGAAAAATACTGTGGACAAAGAGTTTGTTTATAATAAAATACTTGTCAGGGAAAAGAAGTGATGCTTTCAATAATATTACTTCGCAAATGCTGTTTTGATTATAAAATATTTTTTCAAAGGACCGTAAAAGAACTACAATTTCTTCTAACCAAATCTTAGCTTAATTTTAGTGAAAAGTAATTTATAAAAAATGAAAAATAAACTTTATTAATGCATCAATCATTCAAATACTTCAATTCAATTTTTCAAAATTATTATAAAATAAAACTTCAAAAGCTTTTGAATTTTGAGTTTAATTTTTATGAAATTTGTTTTTCACGTACAGCATTTAAGTAACACATCAAATCAAACTGCATATAATTCCCTTTTAAATAAACTATTAAACAGTTCTGTTGCCATAAACGTAGCTTCGGGGGGGGGGGGTACAGGGGGTTACCCAACTCCCTGATTTTTTTGCCAGACACTTTATCTTTGAAACCTGAAGATGTCTAAAATCTGAATAAAAATCGTAGTAAAAATATCGTTTACAGTTATTTTCATTTATTTTATCTTGTTATACCCATATGCCTGGGGGAGAGGGGGACTGGGGGAATACAGACCGTCTGTCAAAAATGTTCTGGTGCCAAACTTTTCCAAAATTGGAACAAAAATCATCAGGAAAATTATTTCCGTTTATGGTTATCGTCTAGCCAGTGGCGTACATATGTTTGAATTTTGTAGGGGGCCGAAGTAACCAAGCATAGCCAAGTTTATTTCAGACTTTCGTTAGGGAAAGGGTGGTGGTTCGGGAACCCTCAACTGAAAATGTTTTAAAATTGATGTTCTGAAAACCCATGTTAGGCTATCTTTAATGACGAAAAGAAAAAAGTATGGATTCAGAAGCTGCTTTTGTGACATTGAAGTTTTAAATTCGCAATTGCGCTATAATTCGTTGAAAGAAATCGAGAGGGTAGGGCGCTCTCTCTCAGAACATTTTCGAAATTTGAGTGATAGAAAGGTGTTTGAAGGCTCTCCCGGAAATTTTTTGGCATTGAGGCTCGTAACTGCAATTTTAAGTTGTCTTTGTTGATGTTTAGCGAAAAGGGGAGAAATTCGGGACCTTTCCTTTTTGAAAACACATTTTAAAATTATTTCGGGACAATTTTCGTTGATTTTGGGAGCCTGGGCACACCCCATATATACGCCCTTACCTCTAGCGCAGCCAGAATTACCATCTGGAAGGTTTTTTTTGTCAAAACAGTCCTTACGATTGCCATTAATATTAAATGTTAGGTCTCACCCCCTTTCCTGGCGGCACTATGAGCGTCTCCATGTTTGTTGCTCTGCTAAAATAATAATTTAAACAAGTATGGAATCATAAAACGGTGGGCATGTATAGTGATTTGGTGTAATCCCAACTGTTTTATATGGACCTTTTTATGGTATAAATTTGAAAATTCTATGTAATTGCTTACTGCACTAGAAAATAATTTTAACTTGAAAATACTATTTTCATAAAATATGGCTCGTTGTAAGAGAGAGAGAGAGAGCAGAAATACAAAACAATTACGCGACTGTATCATGTGTCAGGTTATGCAATGAAAAACGTAAATATTTATTTTAAAATATGGACTTCAGCATAGAGTTAATTATCTTTCTTCATAAATCAAAAATTTCACTTTCGAAATATTTCTTTCAAGCATTTGGCATTCATAATCATATTTAAAAAAATTACATGACAAATGCAAGATAATTGCCAAAAAAATCTTATAGTGTAGATAATAAGTGTCTTACAGTGTACAAAACACATTATTTATTTTTGTCTAAAATATGTTTTTAATACGTTGTTTTTGTAGATAATCTGAATACATAATTCTTGTCTCGTACTTGATTTACAAACTTTTTACTTAAGTGATACGACAAACTTAAGAATACCAATGCTATTACTTACAATTGTATCCAGTATATTTCTGGAAGCGTACTATTGAATCCTTTCAAATTTTGTCATTGTGTTATGACTTATTTCTGGAAGATAATTCAAAGTTGAGCAAACATATTTATTTTAACTAATTTTTTCTGTTTTATTTTATTTTTTTTTTTCGAACGGAAAGAACTTTTTATGAAATGTGTAACTTTTAAGGGGGTTTTATTTGACTTTTCTTTCTTCATTAGACTCAATTATTTCATAAAATGTAGGATTTCATACCGTTTTTCTAAAATTTCTCCCGGGAAAACCCTCCCACTACCCTGAAATTTAGGATAGTCTACATCACAAAACAGATTATTGTATTACTTTTCTGATACAGATCCAACTATAAGATTAATCCAAAAAACAAAGAAAAAACAAAGAGAGCACATTAAAAAATGTGAGGAATGGAATATCAGCGAAAAGGCACATAAAGGTGAGCTAATGGTCTGTTTTGTAACCGAAGAAGTTGATCAGACAAAAAAAAACATATCTGTAATGACTTAGAGCCCCGTCTACATTTTGCCTGGTAACTGAGCAAAAAAGTTGAATTAATTGTGAGTGCAATTTATCCGAAAAGTAACGAAAAATCTAAGTGAAAATTGGGCGGGGGAGGGAGCGAAGGCTCAATCCGCACTCCTAAACTTCGAGTTTTGTTTTCTAATGAAATTAAATATCGAGTACATTTTAAATTTAACCTTTATACTTTTTGTACCTTTAGGAATTTAAACTTAGATAAACAAAAATATATTCAATTTATAATAATCATTATTTCAACTTCGTATTATTTAACGTGATTAAAACAACAAAAGTTTGTAGCAAACACATCATTTAAAATATTGAACTTACTTCGAACGGATCGAACGGATTGCTAAAATAGCCTAAAGCCGTGGGACTATCCATTGCTCTAAAAGTGGCGGGAAGCACAAGCACGAAAGAGAAAAAGAAAAAAAAAACTATTTAGCTGGCGTTTCTTATTATTACTTAAGAATCCCAATACGTCCTTTTCTTCGAATGGCGCCTTTTTTTTATTTCACGCTTTTTCCCAGACAGCCTCAGATGGCCCCACCCCCAATATAATGCTTCTCCCTAGAAATCCCCGAAGCATCAATTCCGAACAGAGATAGCAAAAGACCTGAAGGCCCGTTTTAGCCAAAGACTCCACAAAGCCATTGTTTCCTTCCGTTTCCCTCGCTTTTACTTTGTGAGTTGGGACAGAAAAGTGTGCGCTAGAAGATGGGTGAGAGCGGCCGGCCCAACTTTTTTTTTCGAAATAATTTTTTTTTATTAAAAAATAAATAAATATAGAAAGAAAACGGCCCAAAGTAGATGCGGCCCATGTGGAATTTTCCACATCTTCCACATGGCCAGTCCGCCCCTGACTATAACTAAACGCAGCATGTTTTTACACCCACGACCTGATTTAAAGAAAGGCCTCTGAGAGGCCTGGTCTACAGAGCCTGATTAGGCCCCGCTGCTTTTTAAGGGCCCCCAAATAGTTAAAATTGATTTCGCCAATGGCTGAAATTGTATGGTTGACTAGATGGAACCAAATAGAGGATTTGGCAGGAGGGCAGTTCAGTGTTTCTTTCAGACATTTTTCTCCGGGGGGGGGGGGGCACTTGGAGAATCCGGAGGGGAGGGATTATAGGGCTGGCCTAAAATTGCATTTCGGGGACTTTTTTCGGTAAATTTGCCCAACCCCCATTTGACCCCTAAAATTGCACCCCCCCTTTTTTTTGATAATGACCCCCCACAAAACCAAAAGCTAAATCCGTAGTTGACAAGTGAGTGGATGTGAACCACCTCTCTCCCCTCCGAAATAAATTGAAAACCACCTTCTCTCAATAAAAACTTTAACATTTTGAATTATCAAGTTGTATATTTGCCTTAATAATTGGCTTGACCCTTCCCTAAATAAATCCCCATGTGCTCCCTGGGGAGGTTTAAAAACTTAATTTCCTTAAATAATTTCCTTATTCCGTTCCCATAAAAGGGCAAAAGATAGAAAAACTGACACCATTATAATTCATAATGAAACAATGCTGTCGTCTATCGTGAAGTCAAATATACTTAACAAGGGTGGGGAGCGATATGAGGTTTTGGTGACCCTCAATTTTTTTTAACACATAGTTGTATAGATCTTTGTTGTGAAACAAAGAGTGTATCCAGTTTCTCAAATTAGAAAATGATTATTACTCAAATGAATGAAGAGCACGCATAGGATGGATCATGTTTTAAAAACGAAGAGAAATAGAAATAAGATTAATCAAATCCTGGGCATAAAAGGATTTTTTCCCTCGCAAACTTTCGAAATTAAAGTCCTAAACGAATTTTTTTACGAAATTTAACAAGAGTCAGGGGAATTTGGAAGCATTCTTCCAGGAAAATTTTCAAATTGAAGCCCTAAATGCGCAAATACAGACGATCTTTGATGAAGTTATGTAAGAGATGCAGTTCGAAACTTAAGCTCTAGATACGCAATTGTAGGTCAATTTTAAATTTAGAGGAGAGGAGGTTCCCAGAATGTTTCTGAAATTGATAGACTAATACCACAATTGCTGGTCATCTCTGGTGACATTAGAGAAATGGACAGGGTTTGGCAGGGGGAATCCCAGGAAAATGAAATTGAACGAAATTGAAGATTGTGGTACCGTGGAAAGGTTTTTGAAATTGAAATCTTGAAAGGCAGTTTTGGTGCATTTTGATTAATTGGAGAAAAGGACGGATTTAGGATTTTCCTTCTTAAAATTTTCGAAATTTAAGTCCTGGAAGCCCAATAGTAAACCAATTTTAGACGTTAAGGAAAGGGAACGGGTCCACAGACTGTCCTCCCAGAATTTTCTAAAATTGAAATACCAGAAAATGCAATTACAAGCCATGTTTGAGAAAAAATAGACAAGAATTGGGTCTCGATGCACCCCCCCCTCGAAAACTTTATAAATAATTTTATTTATAAAATTCAAGTGTCGATAATCTTTGATAATAGTAGAGGAAAAGGAATGCGATTTGATATTCTCTTCAAAAACATTTTCGAAATTGAAGTCATGATTAATCGATTTCAAGCCATATCTTTGACGACGCTGTGTAAACGGATGGAGTTTGATATTTGAGAAATTGATATCCTAAAAACGAATTTGTAGACTATTTTTTATAACATTATAAAAATTGATGCAGCTCAGCACTCTCCCTGAAAGTCCCCCCCCCCCGAAAAAAACTGTAGGCGATTTTTAATAACTTCAAGGGAAAAAGAAGGGGTTCGAATCCCCCCCGGTAGTTTCCCAAAATTGACATTCTAGAATTCAATTGAAGGCTACCCTTGATGCCCCCCTACCCATCCCCATGATGTATGTTTTAAAATTTTCGCTAATACTTTTATATTTATTTGTTAAACGTCTAATTGCTTATTTTTTTATTCTTCTTACTGTAATTAATTTATTTTTTGAATATTAGTACAAACTGAGTTTTCCTCCGGAGGGGGGGCGCAGTTGACTTTCTCCGGGAGGGCAGTGTCCCCCCTCCCAGAGAGATGCCTGAAAGAAACACTGGGGCAGTCCCTCCCCCGCAAAGGATAGAATTTTTTCCCCACTGAATAGTTTTTATTTATTTATTTACTTTTTTTTTTTTTGAATATCAGATGTTAAATTTTCTCTTGTTCGCTAAGAACAAGCTAATACCATATATTAACATTAACATTGGAGTAACGTGAGAATAGGAGATTTTTACTAAAAAAAAAACATATTTCGCTTATTTAACTACCTTAACTCTAACATTCTAAGGCGAAGGATATCACATTCGTTCATTGATACTTTTTATAGTATTAAGAAAAAACGCAAAAAATGCAGAACATGATTTATTCGTGTGAAAAATTCGTTCGAAATTTCTGCAATCGAAGAAAGCCATTGCAATGAGAGTATAAAGAATCTATAAGACTGGACGAGGACGACTGATTGAAGAAGCGAAAAGACACCTCCTGGGGGTAAAGGGACTGTCTCAGGCGAACTACGTCGCAAGATTGTACATCAGTCAGGCGGTTTTAATTAGTGTAACCGGTTTCGGTCTGGGGGTGAAAATTTTTAGCGGGAGCTTTAGGGCATGTGGACGAACGAAAGGCGTTTTCGTTGAAAGAAAAGGGAAGTTTTTCCCGTCGTAACCTCTGCATCCACCAAGGGCGAATCCAGCTTCTGATTCAGGAGGTGGTCATTTTCGGAAAGGGGGGAGATGTCGTAGTCTCACAGTGCAAGTTTCGTGCTAAAACGCGAGTATTTGGCGGTTTTTTTAACTATAAGCCCCTAAAATGCAGTTTTAGGCTATATTTAGCTGCTTAAGAGAGGGGTCATGATCTCCATGCCCCACCCCCCTTTGGATCCTCCCTTGGCATTCACACCAAACTTCTCTCCGTCATGCATTTTGGACGTGGATTTCCTGTCCTTGGATCTTATGTAAGTTGCTCTTTTCTTCATCAAAAAGGTAAAAAAAAAAACGATTACGTTTTACTTTTAATTTCCTATTTAATTCAAATGAATATGTTTTTCGTTTTGGAAGAAATGTAAGTAAATGGGAAGCATATCGGTAAATGGTTTAGCAAACGTTTTAATTTAGGTCATATTATGAGATACCGCAATATGATTCTTCCACTAAGATATCAAATGACAGTCGCAGATCGTAACTAATGTCCGCTGTCGAGATATTAAAACTGGTTGATATACTTATTCTAATCTTGTCAATTTAATTCAAAAACTACAACGATTTGTGTTCAAAAGTACAATTAATTCTAAGTCGTATGTACATTAGGGTGTATCACGATTTTTTTTTTTTTTGGAAATTCAAAATTTCAAGTTGATAAAAAGTTGTCACTGTATTCACATAGTTACCAAAAAAATTTGTTTTGAAATTAAAAAATATTTAGGTCCGCCGGAATTAACTTGAAGTTTAAAGGTTTTTCGTAAAAACGACGATTTTTTTTTATGTATAAATTATGCGTAAAGCCAAAATAATTACTTAAGTGCAAAAATGGAGTACTTAAAGAGCAATCTATCGATAAAAAATGCATTTCAGCTAAAATTTAACTTTTAGGTTACCAGAAATAGTTATGAAAAACCTCACATTTTCGCTAGTCAGTCATATTTTTAGAATATTTACTCATTCTGCAGAACAATTTTTATTATTATATTGATAGTAAAAAACATTGAAGTACAGCGCTTTGAAATGGCGAGATTGGTCCATTTTTTCACTCAAATAATTATTTCGCTTTACACATTATTTATACATTTTTTTAATCATCGTTTTCACTAAAAAACTTAAAACTTCAAGGTAATCCCGGCAGACCTCAATATTTTTCAATTTAAAAATACATTTTTTGGTAACTATGTAAATATAGTGACAACTTTTTATTGAGACATTCAAGAGCTCTCCTACCAGGGACGGCATTTCACCATTTTATTTGAGGGGGCGAGATTTTTAAAGATAAAATACCTCAGTATGAAATAAAATAACTATTGGTTGGCATAAAGAGGTCTTAAAAATAATTTTATATTAAGAAAAATTAGAGTAATTAAAACACTTTAAGTTTGTATGTCCAAAGATTTAATTTTCTTGTAACGAGCTATAACACTGCTATAGCTCGTTACAAGAAAAGCTATAAGCTATTGTCAGCATGGTAGAAATTAGTTTTTAACTTTGGTTAAATTTTAATCTACAATGCTTGGAGACAAGAACAAGAGAAAATTTTGCTTTTCATCAATATCCAGTCAAAGAGTAAAATCCTTTCTTGTTCTGTTGTGCTCATGTTAGAGTTAGAAAACACATGTTTCCGATTCCTTTCTCTTTGAAATAATCTAGAGGAAAAAGTTTCGAGTTTCATCAGCTTTTGTTAAAAATTGACAAAATTTTTAAATTTATTTTTCGCGCATCAAGAGAATGAGTTTCAATCTTTTTGCATTCATTTTAGAGTTTGAGGGAATAAAAACCTATATCGCGTTCACAGTTCACACACCCATTATTGATTTGTAAAAAATATAAATTGAATGTCCCTGTTTTTTATTATTCTGCGGAAAACATTTGGGAGTGCAACCGTCCCTCTTGCCCCCCTTATTTGTCGCCCCTGTCCCCTACCTAAAAACACAATTGCAAATTATCTTTAAAAACGTTAAAAAGTGACTGGATTTGAGAGATTGCTGATCAAATTATTAGAGAAGAGGCGGGTAAGGAGCACTGCTACGGAAATTTACAATTTTTAGTTTTCTTTTGTGACATTGGAGAGCGGAGGGAATCAAGTCCTCTCACCTGGAAATTTTTCCAGAACTAAAGATCTAAAAGTGAGATTTTAGAAACTCTTTGGCCCGTCAGGAGAGTCATGATCCCCTTTTGATTCCGTGTTTTGAGTCACACTTAAACTTGTTGCCCTCTGAAATGTCCACCCAGAACACAGGCTTCGAATTTCCCCTTAAAAATCCTGCACTAGAGAGAATGCATTTTTTCATTTCACCACTAATGAAGATATTAAAACTTGCTGGACACTTCTAGCTCTGCTGCTTTTCCCTGTAGCTTTGGAGCTTAAATCTCATTTTTTTTTAAACGAACGCCAATCAAATTATGCCTTTTCTTTTACTTTTTGATTTTAGGAGAGGGGCCCAGGCCCCCTGCCCCCCCCTTATAGACGCCCTTGACTACTATGCAAATTAGTAACACATTTTTCTCCTTATTTACCCAATACGATCTGCCTATAGAGGTTATTAAGTCATCTTTTATTTCTTTCTTGGTAATTTCAGTTGTTATTTCACCTGTCGAGATTCAAAATTTCTATGTAATAATTTTAGTACTTTTAAAGTCTCACCGAGTTTTAATGTGTGCCTGTGTGTCGATGCTAATAACATAATAAACAGCAAGTATTTCTATCAGAGATATTAACATGGCAATTATTACATAACTGGAATATATTTGATCAAGATAAAAAAAAATATTTGCGTTTCCTTTTTCGTTCCATGTCATAGTGTCAAAATTACATTCTCCAATTTAAGTTAAATCTTCCCCAAATTTTTTTTCAATAGCAGACATATTGCTCGCCAATAACAATATTGATCATTCTTAGGTCAAAGCTTAATTTTTTTGTCGAATAATGTTTGGTTAAGATGTGCCACGATTTTCAGTGATCTACAAGATGACTAGTGGAGGAATTACAGGCTTGCGGGCCCGTCGCAATGCTTTTTTGAGGGAATCTTTGTCTATCACAGGACAATGTAAAACATTTATCTAATGTATTTTTTATTTCCTTTGGGGCCACTACGATCATGGGTGCTCCAAGCACTTGCGACATTTATGACATGGCAAATCCGCCATTGAAGATGACTCGGAGTGTAAGTTCCAAAATTGTAAGCAGTTTTACTTCCCTTTTCAATATTGAATTAGAGTTTACTATGAACTTGGAAGGAGAGACAAGGGGATACGTAGGCTCTCCTTTGTAAAAGATTAGCGATCAATGATTAAAAAAAAAGACAGTGAAAAACTACAAAAAGTAAACATCTTAAATAGGTGCTGATTACTTGCTAATAATGAGCTTAATAAAGTTTCTTTTCAATTACTTTTAATGAACGTAATAAAAATTAAGTTTCGCTTTCAAAAATCATTTCCTAGAGAAATTGCGAGAAAACTAGTGTACGAGCTGATTTATCCATCTTTAAACGCTAACAGTAAAACAATTAGTCAGTTTTATATATGATACAAGTTAGTTAGCAATTTATATTAAAGTCGCTTAATAAAATTTAGAAAAAAATGCTTTACAAGTGCTTGATCAATGTTAATAGCTTTGTGAA
Organism: Uloborus plumipes; assembly: GCA_038373865.1. Taxonomy (NCBI): domain Eukaryota; kingdom Metazoa; phylum Arthropoda; class Arachnida; order Araneae; family Uloboridae; genus Uloborus; species Uloborus plumipes. The sequence goes on from JAXGGA010002238.1 coordinate 89,369, forward strand.
ATAAATACAAATCGATCAATAACAAAAACTATAACCAGGCTGAGAACCGGCCATCACAGGGGCATGAAGATTGACGGAGAGGATAAAAGGATATGTACAGAAACTGTTGTAATTGCCCAGACCCAGATACACAGCTTACACCTTGTCATATCTTTGAGTGTCCAACAATAAGCGCAAACCTGAGAGAAATTGGTGTATTGCCATCACTTGTAAACCTTTATGACGATAACATCCAACAAATCGAAAAAGCAGTTATAAGGATCCATGGAGTTATCTAGTTCGGCTAAGTCATAGACAAGACAAAAAGGGGAAAAAAAAACGTTTATTATTCAAGGAAAAATAAAATTAATTATTTTTAAGAAATATATTTGTTGAAAATAATGCTCTGTATTGAATTTTAAAAGTATTAGGTTTTTATTTAAATTCATTTTTAGAATATTTATTTTTTATAACTAGTTGATTAGTCCATGCTATTAATTATTCAGCTTGATGTATAAATTATGAAATATTTTAATAACTAATTATGTTTCTTGAAATTAATTAAAAATTAATTAATAACGAATGTCATTTTTAATATAATTGGAGAGGCGCCTGTTTTCTCTGGATGCCCGCGCCGAATTCCATTCCCAGTCCGACCCTGTTTGCACGAGTGTAAATAATCTGTGTATTCCGAAACATATTTTCCTACTCATTTTCGATTGTCACTATTTAAGCTTTTTTCATTATTACAGTATCGTATAGTTTCCTGATGAGAAGAGACAACACTTTAATATTCAAAGCCTAAACTTACAGTTGCGTAGGATGGGTCGAAGAAAACGATTTTCTTATATCAGAATCGAGTAACCTCTCAAAAGTTGTAGTTTGGTATCCTTAATTGGAGAAAAACAATAAAAAAAATCTGAGATGATATCTTCAGTTCGCGAATGAGGCTGAAAATTAAAAAAAATATGTGAGAAATTGAAATTTTCAAAAAAAGATAAATGTTTTTTTTTTTTTTTTTTGTAATTAGTTCAACTGTCATAAATTGTTAGTATAATATTTAAAATACTTTTAAAACGTAAATATGTCATATGGGTCATTTTCACCATATGCTTACATTTCAGAATTTTTAAGTATTTTTTTTAACTTGCTATTTTCTTTTAGAATCACTAACAAATGTTTTGTCACATATTTTAGGGGTGTGAAAAAGTAATTGGTTGTACACTTTGATGCATAAGTATTCAAATGCTGTTGTAAAACTTTAAGTTGCAAGGAAAATTGTCGTCCGTTACCATACAAAATTAATATGAAATCTCACTTTTAAACTATATTATAGCGCCTAGAACCAACTTTATTCGAAATTATTTGCGTCTCTGAAGCTTAAAACGATGTTTTTGATTATTAAAATATTGATCAAAAACTGTATGGTAACGGACTTGAGATTTGGTAACGGATTTGACCAGTAACGGACTTGACATTTCAACCAAAATGTCAAATTATGGCTAGGTTGTCGAATTTAAAAATTGAACAACAATATACATTTTCTTAGAGTTGTATAATAAACAATATTTCGGGGTAAAAGTTGAGAAAAGGTAAAAATTAATACTAAAATCTTGGGTGACAGACTTGACAAAGAATAAAAATACGCTCCTGGAAGAAATCTTGTGCGAAACGCCACAGCAATACTTCTCGACTCAGAAAAACGAAATGGTACGAAATAGTTACGTCACTAGTTTGTTAAGCTAACTGATTACTTATTACTATCTTTTGACTGCAATGAATACCTTTTTTAGCTAAAATAATCTTAGGGTAACTGACTTGACAAGAACTGCCGGACAAAATATATTTATACATTTCTTAATGAAAAAAAATTACTAATGTCAATGTTTATTATGAATATCACATACTAATATTCAATGTATGAAATTAATTTGTTGTATATACTTTTTTTATGTAATTAAGTATATAAAAAAAGTCGAACTTTCGAAAATTGGAAATGGACAAGCGTTTTTGCCTTGATTCTCATTTTTAAAGACTTATATAAAAATAAATAAATAAATTTCAATAATTTTTTGAGCGATAGAATGTTTTTGGGAGTATTTCTTGCAGAAAATAATTGTTCGCATTGAATTTAAAATATAAGTTATGCTTCAAAATCGTCTTTTTAACCTCCGGACAGCAAATGTAAGCAAATTTTGAAAATGACCCATATATGTATTATTATTTTTATTATTTTTTTGTAATTATTATTCAACTGTCATAAATTGTTAGTATAATATTTAAAATACTTTTAAAACATAAATATGTCATCTATGTATTATTGCATATTAAATACGTAAACTTCAAATTTTAGGCGATTTTAGCTCAATTTAAGGAACATCCACGAACTAAGGACCTTGTGTAACAGCTATAAAATATTTTTTTAGGTTCAAGCTACGCTATATACTTATAATTTATGGCTGTTGCATTTTAAAATTTACAAAAAAAAAAAAAAAGAAAGAAAAAAAAAACCTAATTTTATTTTCTTCATTTTTCCCAATTAAGAATGTCAAATTACAACTTTTGAGAGGTAACGCAATTCCGAAAAAAAAAAAACGATTTTTTTCGACCCACCCTAGCGAACATGCTAATATTTCAAGTTCTTAGTGCCATTTTAATGAAGCTGTGTCTCATGAAATAACTTAATGTTCTTCTGTTTAGGTCCTAGTGCACCACAAATATCCAATTTAACGTGTCAGTCTTCAGATAGCATTTACGTTCAATGGGAAAGACCGAAAATAGTTTTTCATAGAATTGATTACTATTTCATATCCTATCGATCTGAAAACACTTGGGATTATGAAGAGATTTCCATTTCTTCATCTCAAGAACGTCAAAGTCATACGGTAAGTTATTTCTTTTTGCAAAACTAATATCTCGCAGTTAGCTGTTTTGAAGTGCTTTGAATCTTGAATGTCTTGCGATGCATAGCGGAAATTTCGGGAATGCCGCTCGCTAAAGATGAAGCTCGAATAGCCCCAGTCAAAAGTTTCACAAAAAATCAATAATTTCTTTTAACGAAGAAAAGCTACAAAACCTCAGTTTGAAACAACTAATTTTCGAGTGAGTTTCAGGATTTTTTTAAAAATCGTTATTTAATTACACCATTGATTTGCAAGTTAATTTTCGATAAGACTCAGATTTTTCAGACATTCCTTGTTAATAATATTTCAAGAAATTATTTTCTTCCCCACAAAAAATATTTTTTTGTCATTTTTTATCCATTTGATTATTATTTTTTTTTTTTGTATTTCAAACTTTCACCTCAACAAACGTTTTCTTTTTAAAATTTAACATCACTAAATGGAAGTTGGCCGCTCCTTTTTCTAATAACTGATAAGGGGGTATGTATCTCCCCTCTTACGGCTGCTGCCGACTGCAAACAATACAGTGCCTAAATCTAAGATTAAAATAATTCCCACGTTTACTTCCTCTTAGTTTATCACTTATACTTTGGTCTCACTAACGATTTTTTTTTTTTTTTGTAGTGATACGTGTTTGCTCGAAGAAAAGAAAATAAACTATTTCAATGCACGTTTAATTTTTTTTTAATTACAGGGGGTCTGTCAACTTTATCAGCCCACCCCTCTTGAATACGGGTACTGGGGCAAGGGCGGATCCAGCTTCTGGTTGGGGAGGGGGTTATTTTTGGAAAGGGTGCAAAGGTCAAAGTGCAATTTTTGTGGAAAAATGGGGAGTGGGGTTGGCAATTTTTTCGTAATATAAGTTCCGAAAATGCAATTTTTTGCTATATTTGGCCCGTTAAGGGGGGGGGGGGTCATGACCCCCCAATTTTTTTTTATCTTGCTGCTCTGTGCTTTCGTTTAAAATAATTTATGTTTCATCTCCATTTTCGAGCTGAGGTCAACTACCGTCATATAACGACTAAAAGCAAGAAATTTTTTCAACATTTTCGTTTCTGGGTCGAAGGGGTCTGGATTCGCTCCTGTATTGGGGTCAATTAGTAATTTTTTACAGACATGTGTTTTTCAGTATTTTTACTGAATTCAGTATTTTTTGAAATAGCAAAATACTGAGTTCAGAACAAAAAGAATGGGCATCACAAGTTGAATTTATCATCTACCAATTGATTTCATGCATCCTATTAAAATAGGTGGCTATATACAGCCAAATGCCTTTGTTGAACTTGCAGGTGTAGTATAAGATATCAATAATTTTGTATTTACTCACACAGTGACGCAATTTCAGTATTTTTCATTCGATTTGGGTCACATGTCTGTATATAATACGAAAATAAAAAAAAATTATCAGTAGATGCTTATATTTTTTGCATCGAATTAATTGGTCACTCTTGCTGATTTTTGTAGGACATTCTTATATAATTTTGAAAATTCGAATTTTTTTTTTTCTTGTGCGATTTTACTGCCTACAATACTTTTCACAAAACTTGAGCAACTTTAGGGATGAGAAATGACGTTCGCTCCTACTTCTCCGGAGTTGAGGATGTGGGGGGGGGGGGGGCAAGAATACCTTAGTGCTCCTTGTTGTCACTTGCTTACCCCAGATTTAGATTTCTAAAGCGTCATTTCTCTCTAATTTTCACTGCACATATCTTAACACAATATTTTCCGCTAGATGGCGGCACATGTAATTTAAGCGGCGTTGTTTATCTTTATAATTTGTTGATAATGATACGCGTGCAAATACGAGTTAATTATTCTTAAGATGATGGTAGCTTGTTGTTACTAATGCTACTCGATACTCAATAATTGGAAACAAAAGTGATTTTCTTTTCATATTTAAACTCGTACAGTTTGGAATGTTTTTTATTTTTATTGGAAAATAAATGGTTCGGAATTTTTGAAAACTTAAGTTAACCTTAATATTTTGGAACGTTGAATTTTTGAATTTACTAAATTGTTTCAAATTTATAAAACAAATAACAAAAAGATGAATTGTGAAATTGAAAATTACCGTGAAAGCTATACGGAGCGACACATTAATACTTGGAAAGTTAAAAGTAAAGTAATAAGTTGGAAATAGTAGTTATTGATTCCTTTTATGACTGCAAATAACGGTACGAAGAGGGAAGAGGAAGAATGGTTGAGCGGAAGAGTAAACAGGACCTTCTCTATTTACGTTAAAATTCTTAACTTGCATCATCATGCGTTCATTTATCAGTTTATTTTTATGTTTACAATAATACAAAAATAATTTGATGAATCAAGATATCTAAAAGAAGGAATGGGATATGTTAATTTTTTTTTTTTTTTTTGGCCAAAAAGGATAATTTCTGCCTTTTGCTATTGGAGGGGGGGGGATAAACCCCCAAGGAGGAGGTTATCCCCCTCGATGTACCCCTGGAAATAATGATAGTCATATACTTATGTGAATCTTCTTATAGTTATCAATATGTAAACATAGGAGCTTCATTTTAATTAAGCATAGATCAATTCGTGATAATATATGTGTTCTATAATTAACTGGAATTTATGCAAAATGTAGTGAAATTTTTTTACTAGACATTCCTGTCTGGGTTATAATTAAACAAGGGATATAAAACATTAAAACTATTGGTGTACTACTCATTTTTAAGTCAGTTGGGGGAAAAAGAAGCATGATGTAAAATGAAAACAAATTGTACTCACATTTATGATAATTTTTAAAAATAAACTGATGGTGAGTGAAGACTTGATAACCTATTGAGGAGTTTCTAAGAATTCTGCATTTCTGAACAGTTGTATATATCAGTTATGTACCATCATTATCTGAAGATGATACTGAAAAAAGTTTTTTTTTTTTTTTTAATTTTTAAGTTCAGTGAATTTTACATTTGCCTCTTTCCCATGTACGCTACAAATGCAAATTGGTTGATCTTAAGTAGTTTTACTTGTGGTCTGGAAAGCTAAAACACATTCATTTATGAATTTAGTTGTCCCAGCTATTTTTGATGATCAGTTAAAGTTTCCATGTACCCTGTAAATACTGTACTCTGCAGTAAATGAAAACAACTAAGTTGTCTATTCATCCTATTTTTTCAAAAAATTATTATTTTTTTTAAATTACATTTTTGTGTGTATTTTACATAGAGATTCAGCCCATAATTGAATATTTTGTATGATTTTTCTTTTAAAATGATTTTAGCTTACATTTGATGGATTCAGCAGGTTGCATGTGACCTACGAGTTAGTTTGAGTATTGTTTATGCAAAAGCTTCTTAAACTGATTGTGTACAGTGCAATTATCTACGAACATCAACATGGGGAAATAAGTGAGGTGTTTCCACTCACTTTATAGTCTCTGGCAGGGCTGATGAGAGGCCATGTCAGAATATTGCAAAACTAGGGGCCCGGTTCGAAATTGGAGTAGTATAAATTTCATTAGTTTTATGGAGGGGGTGGGAGCCAAACTGACCAAGTGCCTGTGTTGACTCTCGGCAACCCTGGTCCCTGTTGTAAAAAGAAAATAGCTGGGTAAAACAAAGCATGATTTAGTTCTCTAACAGAGTTACAAGGTCAAATTTTTCATACCTAGTTATTCTTTGAGAGTGCAGTCTGGGAAACAAAGTACAGAATATTGTGTTGCAATGTATGCAAAAGAAAGGGAATGATCTCTACTTGAAACAATGAAATTCTGTTTCCTATTACCACCATTGGCTGCATTTTTCTTCTTTTATAACTCTGTAGTCTGGAGATAATAAGTTAAGAAGCAAAATCTTTTATTCTCTGAAACACCTAAGAAATAAAACTTGCCCTATTTAAAATCAATAGTTTGTTACTTTTTTGAGCTAAAAGTGAACCCACGCTGATTATAAAGGGCTAATGAATAAAATTTGAAAATGACGTGAAAGTCGAACCTTAAATTGGCAAAGGTCGAATGTATATTAGGAATATTAGAAATACACCAAGCCTGTGATTGATATTTCCATGTATGGCTTTTCAATTGTCAGTTTATTGAAATTACTTTATAAGGTTTATGAATACAAATAGAAACAGTAACTACAATTAATGCAAAATATACTGAATTCATAAATAAACTACATTTAATTTATTTCTTTTTTAGTTATGTATAAACATTTGTAACCTGTTAGCAATGTTTTATAGTGTGATTCCATGATGTGTATTTTTTCTTTTTAGATGATTATCTCCAATTTAACATCAAATATGATGTATGAGGTAAAAATACAAGGGGCTACTCGTAGTGTCGTAGAACATTCCAAATTGTACAAAGGACCATATTCTGAATCAAAGAAAATCTTTCTACAAAGTAAATAACATTTTTATTCTGTGTTTAAACATTTCTCTTTTACTGATATTTCTTTACTTTCTTAGGTGTAAGATATTTTAGTGCATGCTTATTTTAAAATGAAATAAAACATTGTTGATGCATGGCATCAATTAGAACAAGGATCTCCAACTAGTTCATTATATTTTTCATTAGATATTCTTGTTAATCTTTATCATAGGTGGCTCGTACAGAGGCGCAAGAGGCCTTCCAAAAGTAAGAATCCCTTGCCCCTCACTTTTCAGAATTCAAAACTAATGATTGATTTAAAAAAAATATTTTTTACTCTATGAATTGATTTATTTAATGAAAATACAAGCTGAAAATTCCAAAAAATTGACTTTTTTCTGGTTATTTCATCAGAATGAAACTTAATTTTAAGGGGATGTCTACGGCGGCCACCCGTCTTGATTTCTGAGGCCATATTCGAATGTTTTTTTTTTTTTGAAGTTGTTTAATCATGATGCCTCAGTAATGATAAAAGACAATAATGTAGATAAATTCTGCACAAAAAGAAAGAAAAAAAAAAGAACAGCTCTAGAATTGCTACATTCTGTCCCCCTCAGTTTTTGACCCCCTTCGTTTGTTGGTACACCCGCCACCTATGATCGATATTGTATTTATATATGTAACTTGTACCATCTTCTAAATTGGAAAATAAAAAAAGTATTTAATTTGAAACATTTTAAGTTTAATTGAAGGATTATTATATTGAATCCATATACTGCGAAATATTTTCACATATGTGTTACATGCTATGCATTTCCCACATTTTTATATGGTGAAAAAGAAGTTTCCTTTTAACGCACAGTAAATTTTAAAGACTGTCTCATTTCAATTGAATTTTCTTGAAAATATTTATATCAAAGAATTCTATATTGTCCTATTTTACTGTACTGTTTGAGCTCTTAATTTTAATGTCATTACAAACTCATGGCTCACATTTAAATAATTGTTTTATCCTGAGTAATGTTAGCATTTTAGTAGATTTCTTTTATTTCATTATTTACTAATTTTAGAAGAAGTGGTTTTTTTTTGTCATTAATACTTCTTTGAATGAAACTTTTAAGAATTTTATGTTCTTATTGTGTTTTTGCAATCATATTGCAGGTTTTTCAAGTTCGTCTTTAGAGGAAGCTACTATTGGTGTTGGAATCATTGCTGGAATTGTTTGTGTATCATTCATTCTACTTTTTGCTATATTTTCCTTCCTTGTGTGGAGGTTAGTGATCATTTTCTTTTACTCTCAAAATTTAAATTTAATTTGGATTTAGAACCAATCTGTTACATTATATACATTTATACAAACATACATACACATGATTTTGTTGAATATTTATCTTGGTAAACTTGAACTTTGATTCTTACTATTCAATTGATAAATAGCCGGTTTGAATCTACCTTCTACAATCAATGTTGGTTATTAGGCATTTTATTTAAAAAAAAAAAAAATCCAATCTAAATTAATTGCCTTTTTTTCTTATTTATTATGTAATATTTTAGCCCTTGTGATCAACTTATCATTTTCTGTACTGCAAGGCATAGTTTAAAAAGTTAAAGTGAAAGAACATAAGTCGTTCTGAGTTATATTGTTGTTTCATAGAGTTGAACAGTGAAACTTTTCATGAAGTCATCCTTTATTCTGTGCTTGTAGAAGTACATCATCGCAGCTGCAACATGTTTCATTGAATTCAGAGTGCTTATTCTGAAATAAAAATTTTAATAATTTAAAAGTTACAGAAACATCTTGTTAATGATAAAAATAATAAATCAAACCTAGTTGATGCCACTTTATGCTACAGCATTTCCACTTTATGCTACAGCACTTTATGCTACAGCAGTAACTCAAAGTCAATTCAATTTAATATGAATTTCTCAAGATTAATTTCAAACATAATAGCATCATTACAATTTTTATGTGTAAAATACTTCATAATGTATATTTAATGCATTAAAAAATAAAAAAATAAGTAACATCTTTAGAAACCTGCAGTAAGTTACACTAAATTTTAGTAATTTTTATTTTTACAACATTGTGTTTGAAGGCAAAACAAATAACATTTAGCTTTGCGTTAGCTTTTGTGTTTTAAACTGCTCACTGTTTTTAATGGCTTGATGAAAAGCAAAACAAATTTCAGTTCATTTTACTTTCTTATGTAATAAAATTTTGCTATAGTTTGTTTTGTTTTATTTAATTCAACTATGCTTATATGTATAAAGCTTTGATGTTTTTTGCAGTTTTTCATTTATTATTGTAGTTACCTCATACATATCACCCACAATATCTTAATTTTTTTCGTGTTCTGTATTCTATACACATTGTTTTTTAACTTCATTATTTAATAATTTTCAAATTTATTTCTGTGGCAAAAGCCAGCTAAAAAAACTCTTAGTTATTAGGTGTGGGAATCAGTATGTCAGAAAATGTATTCTCTTTGTGCTACTGTGTACTCTTATTTCACAAATTTAACTATTTCTGTATGATGGTTTAAATAATACAATATTTTTTATTATTCTTCATGATTTTTTCCTCACACACATTTTGCACTTCTTTAAATTTTATTATGCTGCTGCCATAAGAAAATAAAGAGAAAGGAGAATGAAACAGATAATTGTTTCTATAGTGTAATCTCTATCATGGCATCTGTATATATGTAATGTAGGTAAATTGAGACATATTCTTCGCAATCTATAAAATGACTTTCATGTTTATTTTTGATGTCAGTCTCCATGAAAGTCATTAAATTGAGCTCAGAATTTTTCCAAAATTATAATCGATATTTTAAGGCATAAAAGTCTTTTATCTCAAAGCCCTTAGTAGCCAGAGCTATTTTATATGCAGAATATTCTGCATTTAATTATTAGCTTTCCTGAAATGAATAATCATAACCTGCATACATTTAGATTGATAGTTTTTCATAGTTAGGTGTAGTAATAAGCTTTAACAACTTCATTTGCGGAGTAAATATTTTATTCAGGTATTTCTTGATAAAGAGGTAACTTTACATAAAGTGCATAGAAGCTGTTTCCCTCCTCCCCTTTGAAATAGTTAACTTCAATTTAAAGTTAAATCATTTGTTTGGTTTAATTCGATGAGTTTTAGGAATGTTATGTAAAATAATGAAACCTGAAGAAATATTTATTGTCATCACCACTTTTCTCTCACGGATTCATTTGCAGGAAAAAACAAACCGATACTGTCCATGCCAGAGGTGAAACACTATAACAGTTTTCATCTGTTTCTCTCTCCTGTCCTCTATCTTCTTCCTCTCCTGTGCCTTCCTTCTTCTCTATGTGTTTGAATTTTACTGATGGGATTATCTGTCTTGTCTGGTAAGCTTGCATCAGCTATGCAGATTATATTGGATTAGATTTTTACATTTAGAAGTTTCAAATCTTAAACCGTATCTCCCTTCACCCCTTTGCATTTTATACTCAATTTATGAATATTTACATCTTGATGCATGTTTTATTTTGTAATTTATAAAACTTTTTAATTTTAAAACATTCTAGTTATTTTCTCTATTCCACACTAGTTTAAGTTTCAGAAGGTTCTTTTGTTGTAATTTGATAGTAACACGAGTGAATTATGTCTGATTAACCCAATTGGAATCAAATCAACCGTAAAGAATTATTAATAAAAATTTAACCTTGTCATGTTTTATTCTTCTATTCAGAAAGAAATAATTTTGTAAAAAGAGCTCTACATATCTGATTTAGTGATGAAATTATAAGCAACTTGTTGTAGTCATACCAAGAAATCTAGTTGCAATAAGTAAGATATCTTGTTGGTATTTCTCACAAGAAAGAGAGAAGCTAAAAATTTAACTTGTTTAATACTGAATAAACTTTTTTCCTTACATAAGCAGAAAAGGCAATGTTAAAGTTTCCAAAGTATTTGGACTGAACTGGGTGTAACTAATTATGCTGTTGGTGTATGCCAAATGTTATTTCAAAATGAAGAATCAACATGATTCTGTAAATTCTTATGTAAAAATGGTCTGTCAATTTTTGTTTTTTCCTCTAAGTTATTTAGCTTAGAAATGTTTGAGTGAAATGTATTCTTTCAATGTAAGAAGTAATCGAAGGAAACGTTAGATTGAACTGTATTATGGTTTCATATCAGATTTATTTGTGTTCATTCATAGATTTTAATTTATTTTTTTGAATTTTTGGAACTAGTTATTTGTGCCCCAATTCATGAAATACTTGCTGTTAAATAGCTCAAAAAATATAAATATCAAATATGAGGTTTAGAAAGGTAATCAACTTTATTTTTTAAGTGAAACAAAGAATCAGCCGAGCAAATAAGCTACAGGAAAGAAGTTAGTTGTAGAAAATGAACATATATTTATCTAAAATGCACAACAGATAATTGTGGTTATACTTTCATAACTAAACAACAGTTCATTATCAAAACTGTTGCTTATCGGTTTGTGGTCAATCAAAATTTTACTCAGTTTAAAGCTAGAATGTAGAAGTGAAAATGTGCAGAAGTTGACATTTGACAAACTGACTTTTATTGGAATAGAAGTCTAAATCTTGTATTTAGATTTTGAATTTACTGAGGGGAGGAACCAAAGTGCAAATGTTAGGAGCATTCGTTCCCTTAGCTGTTTATTATTATTATTATTATTTTTTGATAGTAACAAGCTTTCTGAGAGTACCAATACTGATAAAGATGATGTCAAAGTAATGGGGATTGTTGATAATAAAAAATAACTGAAAAAGAATTAAGAGGATTTAGATAAGATTTCTAAGTGAGCAGTTAGGTGGCATATGCCGTTCTATGTTGGAAATTGTCAATTACTTTGTTTACGGCACAGAAATAAACATTCAAGCTCTTATTTGCAGGGATTTGTTATTAACAAATAAGAAACAGTAGCTGGTCTAATTACCTTAGTTATAGCAAGTGACAAAGCGGACAGAATGTTATATTTTGTTAATTGGTCTATTTTAGATAATTGTTAGGAAATAATTTTACCTTTATACAGAAGTTTAGGTAAGACCTCATTTGGAATATGCAGTTTTGGTCTCCTTACCTTAAGAAAGGTGGGGCAATGGTTCAAAGGTAGGTTACTGGGTTTGTAAATGGACTTTCAAATTTAAATAATGATTCTAGGCTCAAAATATTTATAGTCTTGAACAAATAAGTGTCAGATTGGATATGATCTAGCCATTTCAGATTTAGTTGATAGAAGATATTGATACGTTACATTTCTGCACAAATGGCAAAACCAGAGGTCATTGTTTTGAGCTTTTCAAATAAAATCAATATTGAAATTGGTAAAAATTGTTACCAATTGGGTTGTAGAGATTTGAAATAGTTAACCAGAAGCACTTGTTACTAACAATAGAATGCATAGTTTTAAGAGGGGTTCTTACTCTTCATTAGGTGTTGATAAATTGACTAGAACCATTTTAGCTGAGCTCAGAGCCTGTTTACCGGTTGTCCTATTTACATTTTTATTTATTATTTTAATTGAATTGGTTATTGTAATTTCTCTAATTTTCATTCACACTTCATCATCTGCCAGCAACTGATAACAAATTTTCATTATCTGAATTCAAAAATAACTGAAATGAAGAAACTTGAGATTGACAATGACATCTTTTTGAGGATAATTATTTCAGGCTGTTTAATCAACTATTTCTGAAAAATATGTATAATATACAGAACTTCTGTTATTAAGCTTATTTGGAACTTTGCTAATCATTTTTTTTTTTTTTTTGAAAATAAAATAGAAAAAATTTTATGCACACATACTTCATATTTTTCTGTTTGCTTTCTGTATTTAAGATTATATTTAAAAGTTTTTAAAATATAAAATCAACACATAGAGTTAAAATGTTCATGGAAGGCCAAGGAGTGAATTTTTTATTATATTTTTTTCTTTTAACAACCACATATTTTTTGAAACACAGGATGTTTTGACCTCTATTATAGTTATTAATTGTTTGTAATTTAACAAAGTTGTAGGAATTTTCATAATTTTTTTTTTCCCCTGCGAGACACTCTTGATTGAGTAAAACATTGCCATCATCTTTTGTATGAAGCTCAGCATGTTTAAAGGGGGAAGTTTCCCTTGGTTAAGAGAGCATTTGGTAATAATTGTTCAACAAATGGGCAGTGATGAATCTTGCTTTGAAAGAACATCATGAACTACCATAGACAAATTAGTGTCCCTTGAATGACACTGGCATATAACATTCCAAAAAGTTGTGCTGTTTTAGAGATTGATAAATTATCTGCAAGTGAAAAGTGTGAGAAGCTGAGTCATAAGTCTCTAGGTTAATATTCAAAGGCCCTTAAATTCTGACAAGACTCCGCCCAACATATTATTGTCCCCTTTCTTGAAAGCTAATATGAAAGAACACCATTTTGAGCCATTTGATGGAGTCAGAGACTTGCTCTAAAATGTTGGAGAACATTAAAAAAATAGTCTTACCATAATTTCTTCATTGCCTTGAAATCTTGCTGGATACAGTATATCAGCCCATGAAAAGTCTGTGTTGAAACTTTTTCACATCTTGTAATGGTCAATTCAATAATGTCTCTAAATTGACTCACTGACTTCACTTTCCGTACAAACCATGTATTCCATATATTTAACGTATATACTTCTACTACTAACAGAAAGAAACTGGTTTTCCTAAACTAAATGCTTGCTATAGGAACAACAACTTCTGTCCATACCTGCCAACTTGTACGTTTTGGCCGTACAATGTACGTTTTTTGCCCTTTTGTACGATCGTACGGTAAAGGTGTAAAATCGTACGTTTTTCACAGATTTTTCATCAATTCCAATGTTTTTTTTTTCACATATAACTAAATTTCAAGGACTAAGCTTCTTTAGAATACATCTTTACATGTATTAATCCGCGAGACAAAGCCTAAACTTCGTCATATTTTAGCACTGAACGCGTACTTCGCGGAAAACTGGTCCGCGTGGTTGAGACTGCAATCCTTTTGCATCCTGCAAATATTGTAACATTCGTGAAATTTTTAAGTTACTTTAACATATGCTACCTTAGGTTATCACATTTAATTATTTATTTTTATAATTTATAAATTTTTCCCCCCCCATTTTACATGTTTATATTCTACCCGCGATTCTCGTAAAATCGCTTCTTTTGCTTACCATTTCAATCCTTTAACATCTGATCAGTGCTTTAATATTTTTGATGGTTAGAAGTTATTTTAACATGACTACCGAAGACTACTTTATTTTATTTCATTTTTTTTTTTCATGTTCTTTTTTTCTAACCAGCATGCTTATATTTAACAAATACGTCACTAAAAATTGCAACTGAAATGAATTTATTCAATTGAAAAAAAAGAAAAGTTAAAATATCATATAAAATGAAAGAAAACTACTGAAAATGATCGTGATACAATTACAATAACTTATTTAATGTTTGATTTTCATTAAGAAATAGGTTATTGTCTCAGTACGATTTCTTGGGAAAAATTGTAAGATTTCCTAAGTAGACATGTTGGCAGGTATGTCTGTCAAATCAAAACATGTTCAAAAATGATGAAAGATTTTTGTAATTTGATATTAGTGTAATATTTTGTTTTTCAAAAGCAACAAACATCATTTTATAAATTTCTGAACTTTCTTTTTGTGCTATTTTAAAAAATATAGTTATGATATTTTAAAAGCGAGTAAACTGTATTGTATTTCATTAGATATTTTTATTCATTTTCTTTTAAATTTTAGGAAATATTTTCAAGCTGCCTATTATTACCTAGATGATCCTCCACGTAAACGAGCTACATCAGAGAATTCAAAAACCTTTGGTAATTATTTCTTTTTCAACGTACACATTTTATTTTCTTTAAAGTTTTAAGCTTCTTTTTCATGTCTTTTTTCTCATGCATAATATTAATGATATTTAACAGTTCAGAAACTAAAATGTTTCCAAATTATTGCAGAACTAATTACATCAATCTCTGATATGAATTAAGTATGATTAACTTGTGGAAACAGAGTTACTTCTTGGTTTTCCGAATTTTCCTCAGACATGAGGTTTTTTTCCAATGCTCTTTTTATTATTGCTGTGGTACTCTATTATATCTGAAATCTAATCTAAATTATGACTTGGCTTAAAAATTTATATGAAATTTTAAACAAAATTTGTTCCAAAATATTTTGGAGTATTTTAGATGTTTATTTTAGTGTTGAATACACATAATGTTTCATGTTGTGCTCACGCGTTAGTTTCAACTAACTAATTTATTGTTTTATTTTTATTAATGTATTATACCCTGCATCTTGAAAAGTTCTTTGCCATGATCTCAATAACCCTTGTGCTGTCCTCTTTGGAATGCTTATAAAATGGAAGTTAGAAGAATATCATTAATTTAGTATAATAAATGTATGTTTAAAATAAAAACTAATGTGAACTCTATACATAATCTTATTAATGTTAATAGTTATAATGTTTAGTTTTGTTAAAATATTCTTTCTCAGTGTTATTTTTATCATTCTGATAAAATTATTTAAATTAACTATGAATGAATTTGTGCAAAGTTGAATTAAAATGAAGCAAAAATTTGTAGCCCAAAAGTTAAAAAAAATCAGTTACCTGAAAAATGTCATGCAGCTTTTTAGTGAATAAAAAAATAAACTTACTCCTTTAGTTATAATTGAAAATAGCTTGTTAAAAAATCATTATTGAATCATTATGATTGATTCTGTCAATCATTTTATTGGTATATAACTAAATCCATTGTGAATTAGTTAGAAGGTATTAGTAGGAAACACATATTGCAAAATGTTGAATATATTTTTGTGATATTCATTCACTAGATAATTTTTTTTATCATTTAAAGTTATTGTTAAATATTCTAATTATATATGATGAATTATTGTTCATAAAAAAAACCATCTTTGCTTCAAACAGTTTGTACAACATACAAATGCTGAAAATTTGCTCTGTTGTTATTTATGTTATGAGGAAGTTTATGTTGACTTTGAAAGCATGCACAATTTTATTTTAGGGGATACTGATAATGCATCTGTTCCGGTTTCTTTATGGTCTGAACATGTTTCTGGCCTTCACGCTGATGGTGATATTGGTTTTTCCAAAGAGTATGAAGTAAGGCATTTTCTTCTTTAAAAAAAATTTTTTTTTTACATATGAAAAATCCCCCCCCCCATATTTATGCGTTACAAACCTCACTCTCACTCACTTACAGGCTATTCAGCAATCAAGTGATTTAGAATTATCTTCAGAATGCTCTCAGCTTGTGGAAAACAAGAACAAAAACAGATATGTGAATATTGTTGCGTGTGAGTTTTCTAAACTTTTCATGTATAATTTATGTTTTATTAAGAAACAAAACATTTAAATGTTCAAAATATATAGATATGTTAATATGAAGTAATTTTAAATTTTGCTAGATGACCACAGTCGTGTTGTGCTGAAAAACCTTCCAGGGCAAAAGAAAACAACAGATTATATCAATGCTAACTACATTGATGTAAGTAAAAATTATATTTGTCTCTACTCTTTGTATTTTTATTTTCAGTTAGAAAAAAAACATACTGAACTTTCAATGACTCATTTGTTTAAATTTTTCTTTGCATTTTCATTTTTAAGTGCACATAATAATCATTTTTGTGAAGATTCAAACTAGTACATATCAGTCATTTAGAAATTATACTGATACAAATACAAAGGTGATGACCAACAACAGGCTTTGGGCTCATCTAGGTTGATCCTGGTCAATTCCTAGCCCCTAATAAAGATCAATGGCCCTTTTAAAGCTATCCAGTCTCTTACTCATTACAACCTCTTCCGGTAAGTTATTCTAAGGGCCCACTACCCCATTAAAATAATGATTTTTCCTAATTTCCTGGTTATCTTGAGCTTAAAATAATGACCTCTTGTCCTGCTTACTGTGAAAATTTTTAACTTTTATTTTGATAGATTTAAATAACTGAATCATGTCCTTCCTGACTCTCTTTTGCTTAAAGCTATGCATATTAAGCACACTAAGCCTGGTGTCATACTCTAAATTAGAAAGCCCATTAACTAATCTTGTAGCCCTCCATTGAACCCTTTCCAATAAATTACTATCTTTCTTAAGATAAGGAGTCAAAAGCCGCTTCGATAAGCTTTAAAATGAGGGTTAATAATGGATATTGATAAAGAAATGAGAAAGTTTTGGCTTTTAAAAAGAAAACAGGCTAGAGAAATAATATATCAGATAAGATAATTTCTGTTACATAGATGGTTTGAACATAAGTCACAAAAAGTGTGTTATTTTTTATTTCTCAATGTGTTATTGAATCAAATTAAACAAAATAATATCTTCAGCATTTTCTAAAATTAAATTATTTTTCTCTGCATGCTGTATAATAAAGAACAAGACCTCTGAACACTTTCAATGTTTTTTTTTTTTTTTTTTTTTGTAATATGTACCTCTTTTATCACTTTGTTCTTCATACTTTATTTTTTCAGGGTTACAGTGAACCAAATGCTTATATAGGCACACAAGGGCCATTGCCTTCAACATTTGATGATTACTGGAGGATGATTTGGGAGCAAAAAGTTTTTATAATTGTTATGATAACAAATCTTGTAGAGAGAGGAAGAGTAAGTGAATTATAAATACGTTTATTCAGTGCTAAGTGTATTATTAATAAAATAAAAAATATGTTTTTTTTTTCAGCTTTAAGAATACTAAATTTTTAATTTTATGATGTGGTATTAAATTCAATTTGAAGTGTGAGGTGAATTAAGTCACGACATTTTTCAATTAAATTCTTTTTCTGGTTATAAATGTTTAAAACAGTTGAATTAGTAACATAAGGCATTAGTAGGTACATAATTTTTTTTATTTTTGCAAAAGTTTATTAAATTAGGTTTTCAAAATCTACTTGTTCAACTTGTAGCTTGTTTTTATGAAAAATATTTTTCTGTTTTGTTTCCCTCCCATTCTAGCATATTATAACTCAAACTTTGATTTTGAAGTGTGAACGAAATGTGGCTTTCATATTTATATTTCCTTTAAATATTAACAGATTTTACATTTTCCGAATATAATGCGTATTCATAGTTTTATTTCAGAAATATTTTTCAGTTGTCTCAACTGTCATAATTTCTTGATGAAAAAACAATTTTAATTTCAAAAAATGCATTTATCATGAATAAAATAATAATGGTTGAAAAAGTCTATTTGAGATGTTGAAATGCGGGGCTTTCTTACTGTACAGGAATTTTCTATGACAGAGTTTTAGACTACCCATAACAGTTTTTTAATAGAAACTGTCCTAAAGCAAAGTGGTGAAACAAAGAGTAAACAGTATAAAAAACGGGTTCATATAATGTTTTGTAGTTTAGTATTATGTATAGTAAAATCAGTGACTAGAAATCTTAAATTCTAAAATTTGTAACCTGTTTGGTCTGAAACCGGACAAATTTGAATGTTCATTGTAGTGCTATAAACAAATAGGAAGGTACCAGGAGCTCTGGGATGTAAATGTCAATGTAGTGCTGTAAATAATTTCTTTTCATGCGCTTAAACTTAAAAATACATGAAAATATAGTGTTGTATTTAAAAAAAAATTCAGTGCTTATTTTAAAATTTTTATTTTAAGCTTACTAAAAGTTTTCATGGTTTTTCTTGTTACTGTTAATACTTGCTGCTGGGTATTGACAAAGTAACAAGATATACCTATTTTATATTTTAAAATTTATTTCAGAATTTTTAAATAAATTTAAAAATTGCCTTTAGTAGCACTTTTTGGTCGGCAAAGATAAAATAAAAGTGTATTTATGCATAACTTAAATTTATTTCTTGGTATAATAAACATTCAGATTCTTATCTCTTTTATTTATATAGAGAAAGTGTGACATGTACTGGCCTAAAGAAGGTGCAGAAGTTTTTGGGATTATTCAAGTAAAATTAATACAAGAAGTTGAACTAGCTACCTATACAATTCGAACATTTGTGATTAGGAATTCTAAAGTTAAAAAAGTAAGACTTTTTAATTGTAATATTCTGCATTTATACAAATCAAACTTATTTTACTTACCAGTTAAGTCAACTCTTAGATAATAATAGATAATTATTTTATGCCCTAGAGTACACCTATCAAAATTTTTGGTTGACTTGTCATGCACTAAGTTGACTTGCCCTCAAGATTTTTTTCTTATCTGTATTATTTAGTCATCTTAATTATCTAAAAAAATTGAAATTAGTAACGGGACTTAATTCTAGGTGATTTTGGGTTGAAATAAATTGATCACAGTGAATTTACTAAATTAGTTTATAAGTTAATTAATGGAACTTGTCTGTCTGATATAAATGAGGGTCATTCCATGTCAAGTGTCCCAAATTTCGAGAAAATCCCCACTCGACCCCATCCGATTTTGATGAAAATTTTTTTGGAAGTACATATAAGACTTGCATGAAGCCATACCAAATTATAGCTTCATAAATCTCATGGTCCTGCCAAAAAAAAAAAAAAAATTGTAAAGGCCTCTTTTTCGTGTCTTGAGAAAAATGACCCAAATCGTCAAGTTTGTGCTTTTATTGCTAGCGACCTAAGACGATTATCAGGCTCAAATTTGGTGATTCTAATCACTGTTTAGGGTAGAATAGCCTACTTTTGAAACAAAAGCTCAATGCTCTGTAGATTTTTTGCAATTTGCTGCCAAAGTTAGTAAAAAATCGTATTTTGGCAAATTTTGACCATAGGTTATCAGCTTGTATCTGCCGAGAGAATAACTTTCTGAAGCTAATTCTTTCCTTGCTTGTAGCCTGATATTTCGTCCGAATGGTGTGCAAGTGGCGTCTTGATAGCTCAAATAATTGCTGAATTATGCGAGTTGAAATTCCAGTCAAATTTTTTTTTTCTCTCAATTTCGTCTCAATTTCAACCAGCAATATCTCAAAAGGGTGATCTTGGATTTCAATTTTCTTTACATCATTGGAAAGAGCACACTTTTCTAAACTAAAAAACGTTATTCTTATTTTTGAGACAAACCAGTTTCAAGGGGATATTGCAGATCAAAAATGCGTATGTTATTCCACGTGAAATCAATGAAAAAAAGACATAGACTTTAAAAGTTCATGTCAATTTGTTCTATTAAAATTTACATTAGCTATTGTACTTATGTTCTGATGAAAAAACTCTTTTTTAGATATTTTTGAACTTTAGTTTTTGTGTGTGCATCCGTAAAAACTTGAGAATGGCAAAAAATAAAGTTTCTTTTTTAACAAAAAGAATTATCCTTTTATTCTGCTATAAAAGCTTGAATCTTTTCCAAGAGTTATCTTAGAGCTCTTGGAATAGAATTTCGGATGATATGTCACTTTGTAAGGTGTCATTAATATTTTTAAAGTAATAAAAATCATTCTTTCCTTTTTCAAAAAATTAAAAATAAAAATAATTAAAAAATGAGATAAATGAATAAATCAACAATCAATCGCTGTCAACTTCAGATTGCAAAAATGTATGACAATCTTTTGTCTTTTGAGCAATTTAATTTAATTGACTTGTTCTGTTGATTAAATATTATTTTCTGTGTAAAAATGATTGTTTAAAACAATTTTAATATATTATTGAAATCAGAAGGGAGGGGAGGGGGTTCCTTGGTTAGGAAATGACTGAATTTAACATAATATACAGTAGCCTCCACTTAATATGTAGCAATTAAAGTTACTAATCACCTACAGCTGTCCGAATCATATAATTTCTTATTAATCATCTTAAACACTTTTGTTTCAAAAAATCACGCATGGCTATCAGTTTATCTGAATAAATAAATGAGTGAAATAAATATATACAACATAAATGAAAAAATAAAATATTGTGCCAGTGAACATATTTTGATCAGTTGTTTTCAACAATCATTTGCAAGAATCAAAATTACTACCTTTCAGAGCACCATACAGTAATCAAAAGTTATATGAGAAGCTCTTGAACACACTCTAATTCACACAAATGTTAAGGAATCTTTTGCTACTACTGAGGTTGCTTGTTGCTAAAGGTATCTGATAATGCTAGGTTGACAACCATTATTGGTATTTTTGTGCAAAATCCAATTCATCCTCTGCCTTCATTCCCGGCATTGCCCTAAACAGTATAAAATTGCATATAAGTTTGTGCATTCACATGTAGTCAAAGATATGGAATGTTTAAATATTTAATTTAAATATTTTAGGTTGATGTTTCTTTAATGCTAAAATATTTGAGTTAATTAAAAATGTTATCTTTCGTTATTTATTATGATTGTATTTATTATTTTGCTGTCTCAGGAAAATTGTTATTCTTTAGTTTTCAGAGACAAAATACTTGCCAATATTTATTTTAGCTTTTAGTTATGAGCAGAAAGTTTTTAAATATCTTCTTGTTATACAATAAATTCTATTATAATATGCATCTTAATTCAGTACTTGTTTAAAATGGTTTAAAATCTGTATACTTGCATAATATTCATATTTTCTACTCAAATATTTTTAGTACTTCACAATTCATAAATAGTTATTTTTTCTCATTATATTCTTTCATAGAAAACATCAGCAGAACGAACTGTTTACCAATATCACTATACAAACTGGCCTGATCATGGTGTTCCAGAGCACCCTCTACCAGTTCTAAGTTTTATTAGGAAATCTGCTTCTGCTAACCCTCCTGGAGGAGGACCTGTTATAGTTCATTGCAGGTAAAATGTTTCCTAAAATAAAACTTTTTCATGTTTGTTTTATCTAAGATTATTTACTTATTTTTCTTTCAATTAAAAAGTTAGGCACTTGAACATTTTGTTAGCTAAAACCAAGTTTAATACAGTAATTCCATTTTATGTGTCAGATACAAAATGAGGGAGGGAGGGATAGGGTAAAAGAAAACATGCATCAAGGGCGGATCCAGAAAGTTGTCAAGGGAGGGGCGATTGATCTTTGTTACGTTTTACTATCCATATTGATTTACAAATATTGATCGTAAAAGTTTCAGACTTCAATTTCGAAATACTTCCGGGGGAGAGCCTCAAAACTTCTTGCCCCAACTTTGTTAAAACTAATATAAAATTGCATTTTTAGAACTTCAATGTCGAAAAACTACCATTGAAAAGATCCCCAAGGGAGGGGCGATCGCCCCCATCGCACCTCCCTTGTATCCGCCCCTGACATGCATCTTAAATGGTTGAGACATACTTGCTATTCTGGGGGGTTTTATGTTTTGTCCCTTAGTTCATAAAAGTCCTTTTTACATTATATTTGCTCTTTAGCCTCTTTTATCCACATTACGTGGAACAAGTTAAATTGTTTAGAGCATTCAAATTCACATTTTAATAAACCTTGAAAACTACTTGAAATTAAGTTTCATTTTCAAGTGCTTGGAAACCTTGAAAAAGTCATGTGTCTGCATTTTTTGAATTTTGTATTTTATTTAAAAAATGCCAAAAAGATTCAAATATTATTTTCTGATGTTTTTCGCTAAGTTTCTCAGATTTTATTTATACTACAAAATCAGAACCTTTGTCAGGAAATTCCAATTATTTTGTGAAACTTTTTTTTAAAACTGGTGTCAAATTTAGTGTACTGAAAAAATTGACTTATTTGAGTCTTCCACTTCACCAAATTTTTCATTAATACTTCATTTAATTAAAATTATTTTTGGAAACTTGCAAACAATGAGCTTATGCTTGGCCAAAAATTGCATGCAGTGTTTGAGAGTTTAATTCTTTTTCATCTTGTAAAGGTTTTTAATTATTTTTTAAAGAGTGAAACTCTTTTAATACATGCTACCTTAATTCTGCATATTTTATTTTTCTTTTACCAGTTTATTTTATTAATTTGAAGTAAGTTATTGCATAATTGACCACAGCAATCACTTGTCACCATTATTTGCCGAATCTTCAGGTTCAAATATTGGCACTTGGATAATATAATGCACTAGGTGCCAGACTTATATGCACATCAAAAATCATGGCTTGTATAAAGCGATCAAACATTGGGATAATATATTATTTTATGTTCCCTGGTTTATTATAGCAAAATTTTGAAAATGAATGTCTCGAAATTGCTTCTAAATGTTTAAATTATTGATTTTACTACAGTTTTAGTTAATCTGATCCTTATATCCCACTTCATTAAAGATTGATTTTGAAGCATCAACAGTGTGGTGAAGAAGGTTTTGTTGCATGCTCTGATATGTGAACTAGAGCAAAATAAACACTTATTATTTAATCATTGTAGAAAATTCAACTAGTTCTTGAAAAAGCTCATTTTATCCTTGAAAAGTCCTTAAATACTCCTTTTTGAATTTTTTTTTAAATATCAAAAGCATGATTTATAAATTAAATTAGTGCTCCAAGAAAATCTTATGTCAAAAATACTAAGCATTCTTTCTGCGCATTATAAGATACATTAATTTAATTATTATGTAATTGATAATAGACTATTTACTTTTTGTTTAGTGCTGGAGTTGGAAGAACTGGAACATACATTGTTATTGATGCAATGATGAGGCAAATCAAACATAAGCAATCGCTAAGTGTTCCAGGTTTTCTGAAGCATATTCGTCAGCAAAGAAATTTTCTTGTGCAAACAGAGGTAAACCTTTGAATATTTTTGCTAACAACATTGCTGCAAATAAATAAGAAGATCAATGTTATTTTATAAACTGTAAATTTCACCAGTATTGCAAACATCTGCATTGAGTATTTAAGAAACCGATATAATTATTGCATAAAATTAAGCTTCTAGATATGTAAGGAGTTCAATTAAAGTAGAAAAAATAAAGTAAAAAAGGCATGCAAAAGTAAGGAATTAGAAAATAGCCAGTAGTAAATTTAAAAATAAGCAAGATAAACTAATAAGAAGCATGAAAGAAAACAGCCCCTATCATTTAGTCATAGGTAAGAATACAATATAAATGGAATAGTTTCCTAGTTGTTTATAGAAACAGTATGCAGACATCAAATTGTTTTTAAATTGTGAAGAATAATAAGGAGCTAGAAAATTTTGAAGGTAATTGAATTTTTCATACAACATTGTGGAAGAATTGGAACCAAGGTAATACTGTTCAATAATTTTAATCTTTTAGTTAATTCATTCCTAATACTAATTTTCTTTTTTTGTTGCAAAGCAATTTAATTTTTTCATACTTTATTAAGCTTTATTTTCCTTGTAAATTTCCAGATTTCATTCTTTCATTCTGCTTATTTGAATGAGTAATTTCAGTACTATTTCACACACACATCCTTCTTTTATGTATTTTATTTATTATTAGTCATTCAAAATATGACTTTTAAAGCTATAAAAGATCTTAATTTTTGTTTAAACCCCAATATAATTAAAAAGCTCATTTCAATGCAAATTTTTCTCTTAGAAAACATTATTGTTAAAACAAGTGATCCCAGAGTATTTTGTATAGAAATGCAACAAATCCAAAGGTTTCATAAGCTGGAATAACCCTAGGAATTTTAGGAAATAGCCCCAAAATATAAAGGAACATTAAAAATTTTGATTACTACAAATCCAAGTTGTTTTATCGCATTGGTATTAGTTCTTAGCTATAAGCACTTAGGTTTCTTTACACATGATATGACTTATTAAAAGCTTCACATATTCATATTCTGCATTTTTTCTTTTTTGAAACGTGAAAGTGCATAACCTTCTCCATATTTGATCATGCCATCCTATCAGAATGTTGGTTCTTTTGTAAACAGTGTACCTAGTAGCAATGACAATTATCATCTCTGACACAGTACAAAAATCGCTAGTTTAGTCCTAAACCCAACATTTTAAAGTTCTTCCGGAGGGCAAAATATATACTTGATACATATCATATTAAAAAACAGCAAAACTCATTCCCACATGTATGTAAATACATTGAATTTTTGAAGCCAGGATGGCCGATTCCCCCTCCTGAACCCCTAAGTAGTCGATTTGCTTTGCACTCAAGAATGGTGCCACCAGACCCCTTAGATCATAGAAATTTTCTCCAAACTCCTGTATCCTTGATCATCTAATGTTCTGGAAGTAAAACTGCAAGAAAAAAAAACTGCTTTTTGTAGTAGTTTCTTTCTTTATTTAAAAATTTAAAAAAAGTTTGCGCTTTATGTTTGAAAATAAGTTGTTGATGTTAATAATAATCTGTTTATGAATAAATAGATTGTTTTGAATAGGGACTAGGTTTAGTAGCTGTTACAAAATACTATAAGAAAAACATCCAACTTAATCGCTCATATTTTTAGCAACTAACTGACAAAATTAATTGCAGTTGTGTGTGTGTGTGTGTTTATGAAATTTCAGTTTGTTACAACTATGCTATTAGCAATTTTATGTTGTGCACATGTTATGTAACATTGTTGCATACAAGAAATGAACCGTTTATTTCAAAAACCAGTCAACACACATTTTTTTCAAAATTGAGTTATTAGTGCCATGTGATTCTTTAGGGGTAAATACACATTTTAGTACAGACAAAGAAAAAAAACGGCACTTTTATAGTATGAAGATAACTAGCAAAATTTTGGCTTTAGTGCAAAAACCAGTCAACGGCGTCTGTTACCTGGTTTTTGCACTAAAATAGATTTTTTTGCGGCGCACCTTTGGTGTTACTGGTCTGGCTTGCTCTTGGCTGAGAAAAATTCCTTATTAGCTGGCGGAGTGCCAAGAAGAATGCATTCAAGGTAAAGGACGGATATTTGTCTCCAATTCTTGTAGTTAGTGCCCGTTTTTATATTGGTACTCTTTTAAACTAATTAGAATAATGTCAGAAAGTTCCGATGAAGAGCCTGCAGAAAAAAGGAGGCGAGGAGTTACAAATGAGGCAAAGTACAGGCGGAACGTTAATCGTACGGCCCGAGTAAAAGGTGAGAGTTATGTCTCATTTACTGGCAAGCAAGTACCTGTCCTTGAAAAACCAAATTTTATAACATGTAATTGCAAAATGAAATGCTATTTAAACATAAATGAACATGTAATAAATGAAACTTGGGGTTATTTCCACAAACTTGAAAACAAAAATTCACAAGATACATACATTCAAACCCTAATAGAAATTAGTGAAGTTATGCGTAGAACGAAAAATCAAAATCATGCTGAAGAGAAAACATCAAGTGTGGAAAATTCCGAAAGAGAAGCCTTTAAAAGAAATTATTCTTACAAATACAATTTAAAAATCAGTGGGGAATTGAAACATGTTTGCAAAAATGTTTTTATGAAAATTCATGGAATTTCGCACAACAGATTAGGGAGAATATGTCAGTTATTATGTACCAATACAACCCCTAAAGACGAGAGAGGTCAAAACAGAAGTGGCAATGCCATTTCGGGTCACATTTGCGCGCTTATTCATGAGCAAATCTCTAAATTTGAAGTTAAAGAGACCCACTACGGGGAAAAACGCAGAAAATACCTTGATTCCCGTTTAAATATTACGAAAATGCATGAATTATTCATTAATGACCATCCTAATCTAAAAGATGTTGTCAAGTATAACTTCTATTATTTATATTTTCGTGAAAACTTTGGGTACTCCTTCGGTAGACCGCAAGTAGATGTTTGTAGTCAATGCGAAAGCCTAAAGGCAAACCTAAAAGACCAAACTCTAGACGACTATACTAAACGTGAGGCAGCTGCAGAGCTAATGGTACATAAAAGGAGGGCTACAAAATTTTATGCTAATTTAAAAGAAGCATCCAAGAATGAGGATAATGAAACTGCAGCCCTATGCTTTGATTACATGCAAAACTTGCCTCTCCCGAATATTCCTGTCCAGGAAATTTTTTATATGAGACAACTATGGGTAAACGTTTTCAGTATTCATGATTTAAAAAGTAGTAAATCAAAAATTTACCTTTATCATGAAGGAGAAGGTAATAAAAGCCCAAATGAGGTATGTAGTTTTTTACTACACTACATACAAACCGAGATACCTGTAACTGTAAAAAAGCTCATCCTTTTTAGTGACGGACCATCAGGCCAAAATAAAAACCATACGGTTGTAAGATTTCTAATGAATCTTTGTGACAAAGGACGTTTTGATGAAATCATTCACAACTTTCCTGTTCGTGGACATTCATTCTCCCCATGTGACAGAGACTTTGGATCTATAAAAAGAGTCATAAGAAGGGTTGATAGAATTTATACTCCAGATGAGTATAGTGAACTTATTTTAAAGGCTAGTAAAACAAGTCGTTTTACCATCCATAGAGTTACACCGAAAGATATTTTTAATTTCAAAACGTGGTGGCCACGGTATTATAAAAAAATAACCCACTCAGATGAAACCTCAGGAAGAGGTATTCCTAAGGATGAAAAAGATATTTTCAAAATATCAACTTATAAGCAGTTCATTTACAATAACAGAAGTCATGGGAGAGTGGTGGTAAAGCCACATATTGATGGATTCGTTGAGTCTACATTTTCACTTCTAAAAAACAAAATATCCCAGAATTGCCTACTGAAAGGGCATATCCTTCAGGAAAGGTGAGAATTTCTTTTTCCTTGATATAAACTTACATCTTATGCTCAACCTTGTCAACTCTCGGTTCATATTTTAGTTTAACTTTTTTATTTTGTCGTTATCATTATAGGTTCCTATTAATGTAAAGAAAATTCGAGATCTAAACAATCTCAAACAATATCTAATTGGATATGAAAATTTCTACACCAGCATTTTGAATTGGCCAACTACTAATAGTGAAAACATAGTCGAAATGGTTTACGATAACGAGTAGCTATCTCTCCAGGAACCAAAATATGACAAAAAATACCTTATATAATAATGCAATTAGTAGGTGATGAATAAAAATATAATGTTTTCCCCTAACATTCTCATTTTTACTACAAGATATTACAAAAATTGAGAGCAAAGCTCTGAAAATACGCGTGAACGATTAGTTTATTGCAAAAAGCAGTCAACTACAAAAGTTTCAATAATTTTTTTTTGTACTGAAGATAAGACGTAAGAAAATATTTTTTTGTCGGTAAAGTATCCAAATGAGATTTACTTTAAGCCTAAAAAAAAATCAACATCTAAATAAAAAGCAGTAGGTTGCTAAACAGTTTTTTTCGTTTTTCTCAAAACAACAAATTTGTCTGTTGACTGGTTTTTGAAATAAACGGTTCAAATGTGGAATTATTTTATAGTTATAATACTTGAAAAAATAAAATCGACTTTGGTGTTCAGAAGTTTTCAAAATAGAAATTTTTATTGCTAAAACTATTGGGAATTTCCTTAAAAAAAGTTCATTCCCTAGAATAAACCAAGCTTTTGCCACGCATTTGTTGAGTTTTTCGGCTTAAATCTTTCAATTCACATCTACATTAGTACTCCCCCTCCCTTCTGTACGTTTACAGATGTAACTATTTTATATGCATTTTGACTTCTAAGAAGAGGTATAATTATAAGTGTTTTAGTCATTCTGTACATAGAAATTAAAAAAAATACATAGGGGAAACAGTATAGTTATTGACCACTTAAGTGACCATATAACTGTATGTTCGAATTTAAAATAAATAAAACACACATTCATAAAAATTATATTTTGTGATAGTATATTAATGTATTATATTATTTTTAAGCATTTTTTGTATTTGTGTTCTGAGCAAAGTGCACACAAAATTGCAAATGTCAGAAACGTGGTTATTAGCTCCCTTATTACTGTTATTGCCCATGAGATTGTAGAGTTATTGGCCATGTAAAATAATTAACTGGACAACAATACTAGAATACTATTCCAGATTTTTAGCATATTTCCACGTGCATCTGTTCCACGGGTACCTTTCTCTTGTTTGGACAGCAGAAATATTCATTTTTTGACCATTCCCAAGTTAACTATCATGAGTTTTCTTGCATTGTCTGTATGTATGTATGTATTTCACATTAGTGAAGATCGGCATACTACAGAAGGTTGAAACTTCATATATGTAGGGTCTTTATTCGGTCTAGTTATGCACTTCTCAGTTTGATTGCATCCTTATGTTCCAAAAGAGATCTTCTAGTTGATCAAATTTAAATGCCACACTAAACTATTGTAAGTGGTTAGATCTCCTCAATAATGTCATAGTACTGAAGGAGAGGGAAAGTCTCTGAAAACCTACACTACAGGTAACTGCTAGCGATCCACCCCAGGAGTTTTGGACCCATGGAATTCACAAGTACAAACTCTGCATACTCGCTAGGAATTAAGTGGTATCAGGCTTATAAATTGATGACCACTTTATCATTTATCACCAAGCCTTTGGTTGCCAGAGTTTTTCCTCAACTTAGCCAAATTTTTTATCCTCAAGGTTTTCCCCCAAATTTTTCACTAACTGTTTTGATTTGTCACCATAGTTGGCAAAACAGTCGGAGACAAAATTGAAATGCCAAATCCAGTGTTAGTTTGACCATATTGCCGATATTTTGGGAAATTCACATTGAATCACCATAAAAATTTAAAAGGCTAATTACTATTATTTATAAAAATAATTGTGACAGCTATTGGCCTCACCAAAATTTTTTTTCAATTGTATGAAGGTATTATGTTGCACCTCAAATACACTCTTTGGGTATCTCATATGTATATCTTATTGAATTTTAATAGCTACCATATTACTTTCTTTTTAAAATATCATATTAAAAAATCTAGTCTGAATGTTTTCTTTCGAAAATGGCCTGTTTTCATTCCTACCCTAAGAAATCCAAAGTCTTAAAATTACTAAATTGGCTAACACAAATTCATTTCAATGTTTTAAGTACCAATTAAACATGCTGCCTCCCCCACTTTTTTACCTCGCTTTTGATCAGGGGGTAGGTAATTTTTCAATGGCCAATATTTGCATGGTGGTTAATAGCTATACTGTTTCCTCTGCTTATTAACTTACACTGCTCAAAACAATTAGGGGAGCCAAATGTTTCTGCAACTTCTCGATTTCTGCTCTTATCTTCTTGTTCTGGTTTTTGAGGTCATGAAGTTTGATTTGCATATAAAATGTTCTTCTTCCATTTCCTGGTAGGCTTTAAATTATGGATAATTCATTTTATGTCATTTATTGCTTTTCATCTTTGAGTAATTTTGTTTAAACCATGATCTCCCCAAATTGTTTTGAGCAGTGTAGTACAAGTAACTTATATTCCTCGAATTTCATCATAAAATGCACTGCAATTTCTTATATAGAACTATATTTTAATTTTCATATGCTATATTATAAAGTGTATTGGGTAGAGAGTATTATATGTGTCATTAAGTTAGTTTAAGAATGCAATATATTGAAAATTAATTTCTGAGTATGCTTGAATTTGGCTTCTCTTTCAGGAACAATATATTTTCATTCACGATGCATTATTAGAAGCAATTGAAAGTGAAGAAACTGAAATATCTACTACAAATTTTACTGAATATTTCCAAAAACTACAAATATCAAATAGCGAGAGTGAAACAAATGAAACTAAATCACCTCTTCTTGAAAAACAATTTAAGGTAAACATGCATGTGTAAATTTATTATGAAAAATTTCTACCATAACTTTGATTTTGATGTTATCTCTCGATTATTATTTTTTAAATCTTCCGTTTAAGTTTGTTTTCATCTGAAGTTGCTTATAATGTGTGCTAAAAATTGTCTATTCTTTTCAAATTTTTAATTTTTTGATATTTTGATTTTAGTTAGTGACAAGTTTTAAACCAAAAGACTTCAGCATCATTTCAGCAACCAAATCTTGTAATCGAACTAAAAATCGCAATATAAACATTATTCCAATTGAATCATACAGGGTACATATAACACCCAAGCCAGGAAAAGATGGATCAGATTACATAAATGCTAGTTTTCTGCAGGTATCTATTTTTATACAAAAATATATCTATGTTTATAAAAAAAAAAGTATAAATGCATTGCTCTAATATTATAGTTTCTTGAATTTAAAAAAAAATAATATTTATTTTAGGGATTTCATAAATTGAATGAATACATTGTAACTCAGCATCCAACTATCGATACTATAACAGATTTCTGGCAAATGGTTTGGGACAACAATTGTCAGACCATCGTTATGCTATCATTTGTAGATGAAAAGGTATTGTAATTTTTAATTAGTTTTTATTTCCCTCTTGAGTTTCCTTGCATTCAATTGTTCTTATCATTTTTAGGAATATCCATGTTATTGGCCTGATGAGGACCAAGAAAATGACTACGGAACTTTTAAAGTCAAATTGAGTGAAGAATGTAGTCAAGGGTGCTTTGTGACTAGAGACTTTATTCTTCAGTCTATGCAAGATGATTATGAAGTAATATGTCGTATAATAGAGTGTTCTGGTTGGCCAGAATGTTGCTCTCCACTTAGTAGTGTATATGATCTAGTCCGTTTGGTTCAAGAGTGGCATTTAGAATATCAGAATGGTCCAATGGTGGTTGTAGACAGGTAACTACTTTTACTTACTTCATAAAATATTTAAAAGTGAGATCATTTAAAGATAAACAAATAAAATAGAATTTTCTGCATGAAATGTGTATTGAAGTAAGAAGTTTGCTAAATAAGTATCCATCTTTTTCTTTTTGTGAAAACTTGATGGACATGAATCAAGCGCTCTTGTGCATGCTGACTTTGAACCTTTGTGCAAATTTCCTCCCATCTGTTTATAGCTTTGATCCTGTCTGCACCTTCTGTCGGCTCAGCTAAGTCAAGAAGTAATTGACGAGGAAAAAAATTTAAAATGAGAGGGTATTATGGCTGCAATGACAGCCAAGCTAAACTTCATTTTAAAGCAGGTTTTCTCTCAGATTGCTTCTAACAATGGTAGCCCCTTTGGAAGAAGTGTCAATGTCCGAAGAGACTACTTTGAAGGGAATTATGTTTCCAACCCTTCAAATTTTCCAGTTTTTTTTCTTTGATCAAGGGTCAGATACTATTTTAATGGACTTTGTAAAATAATTTTAAAACTATTTTGTTATTCTTAGCAAATTTAAGAGGTTCTTTGATGATTTTTCCTAAATTTAGTGATCTCTAATTTTCTGCTGCAAAAAGCTAGCAGCTGTTACTAGATTATTAAAGAATGTATATTAGTGATAAAATGAAGAAAATTACTTCTACTAAAATATTTCTTAGTTACTGATAAATGATACAGGAAAGTGTATATATGAAATGGGAGGTATCAGAGGACAAAAGGGGAATTGCTAACTTTGCTGCCATAATTACATAATAGGTTACCGTTTGTTGGAAAGTGTGAATTCAGTGTCTAGAAATGTTAAAAAATAACATTTTCATTCTTTTGTGAAAAAGATAATCTGATGTGGAAATTCACTGGTACAATAACACTATTTGAGAAAAGACCTATGTAAAGTTAGTAATTATAGTTTTTCAGGCTTTCTTCAACAAGGTATAAGAAGTTGTTGAACTCAACTGAATGAAATATAATTTTCCCTAAACAAAAAGTATGGTGACAGATCTAGAGTATAAATTTAAAAATCTTAATTTTATATTTTAATATTATGTAGATGAGAGACAGGAATGAGCTAAATTTTTCAATATGTTTCTGGTCTTGATTGAATTTATTGCATCAAATCTTCGCCATCTTGGGCCATGAAAGAGTGGCTTCCAAGAACTGAATGTGTAGCCTGCAGTAAATTTAAGCTGGTTTAACCACTTCATGTATAAAATATTTTATAATTATTGCTCAATGCTCCTTCATCTAATAAACAAACCACAAGACAAACTGGCTAGACTGGTTCCCTCACTCTAGTCATTGCCACCTAAACAACTTCAACTGCCCAAACACTTACAAATATACATCCTAATACTCAGCCAATAAAAGCTGGGGTGTCATTATTTTGGTACCTCAGACATTCCATGTTGTGGTTGTGTCATATTCATCCAATTAAAAAAAAAAAAAAAAAGAGCCAAGGAATATAGCCATGTCTTGATTAAAATAAGTAGTCATTCAGGGTGTTCTTTAACCAGTCTGCATAACTTTGTGCCACTTCATATTTTTTAAAGTATAGTTTATTTTAGAATCATAAAGAGCAGAAATCTTTTTTTTTTAGTGTATTTAATTTTAAAATGAGAAATGGAAGTGGCACAATGTTATCCAGACTATCTAAAAAATACATTGAGTAACTGTATTCAGGGCTGCCAACTACTACACATTTAGCGTAGTAACTACACATTCATCTAGCTTACTACGCACTACGCAAGGAGAAGCAAATTCTACGCATTCGTTGAATTATCATACAAACTAATTATTATTATTATTATTATTTTTTTTTGTTCCTTGTATGTTGAATGTCCAGATGATGCTTTTTCGAGTCGATTTCAGTATCATTTCGAATGGCATCTTCCGTTTAAAAGGAATGCCAAACAAGCGCCGCTACACAAGTCATCCACTCCACGCTCCCACGCGCATCAATGACGTAATCGGAGTGATGACGTCGCCGGAGCTGTTTCGCTCACGATAGGAAGAACTGCGCGGCGCGCAACGTCTTCTTCATCCTGATTGGATAGTGAACTTGGATGCTGTTCTTTCAATACTTTGAATTAACTTTGCACTGAAACTCGGAATGCTTAATGAATTGAAAAAATAAGTATGATTCATAACAACGAATCATGTTATTTGAAGG
The DNA here is from genome assembly GCA_038373865.1 of Uloborus plumipes. Lineage (NCBI taxonomy): Eukaryota > Metazoa > Arthropoda > Arachnida > Araneae > Uloboridae > Uloborus > Uloborus plumipes. The sequence goes on from JAXGGA010002238.1 coordinate 123,203, forward strand.
AATTTTCTGGCGTTCTAGCAGCTTAAGCAAAACGGGTAACCTTACATTGTTATTAAAACAATCTTCATAGATAAAATATTTCATTTTTTGTTTTTCTTTATTTAATCCTGTTGTATTATTAAATTTAATAAAAGAATGAAAGTCTGAATTTGGATTAAAAATGTCTTTTGGAAATTTGTTTGCCAAGTTTTTCTGTGAATTTGCTGTCATTTGACAAATCTTCAGTTTGACTTGTTTTTTAAAAAAACTCAGAACTGCAGAACAGTATAATCAACATTATCTATTAATAATTTTGAAAGATGAAATATCATTTTCCTGCAATTGTTTTATGTAAAGAATTTGTTTGAAATTGGGAATTGTTTTGTGTAAGGAACAAATTTAAGCTGGATTTAAGCATATCAGCCTATAATGGTTGGGGGGGGGGGGGGGGTGAACCGCACCAGACTACACTTAAGCACTGGAAACTACACTTTTTTTTCCTTCTGACTACACATAGGTCCCTAATAAAGTTGGCAGCCCTGCTGTATTTAAGTTATGCAACTCAAATAATAAGTCAATGTAATTTAAATGAAAACTCAGCAGTTATGCATTTACAAATACAAATACAAATGTGACAACCAGCAACAGGCTCTGGGCCCAACTGGGCTGGTCCTAGTCAAATTATAGACCCCAATGAAGATCAATGGCCCTCTTAAAACTATCTACTCCCTTGCCCCTTACCGCCTCTTCCGGTAAACTATTCCAAGTTCCCACTACTCTGCTAAAATAGTAATTTTTCCGTATTTCCAGGTTAGCCTGAGATTTAAACAGCTTATAACAATGACCCCTTGTCCTGCTTTCCGTGCAAAAATTTAACCCTGTAACATCTTTCATTTTGATAAATTTAAACAACTGAATCATGTCCCCTCTGGTTCTCCTTTGCTCAAGACTATACATATTAAGCATTCTAAGTCTGGAATCATAGTCTAGATTAGAAAGTACATTCACTAACCTTGTAGCCCTCCTTTGTACCCTTTCCAATAAATTAATATCTTTCTTTAGATAAGGAGACCAAAACTGAACAGCATACTCTAAATTTGTTAACTAATGTAGCATTAGAATTAATGTGAATGTTTCACATGTTTAATCATAAAGCCTTATATTTTTGGGTATAAAATGGTCTGCCAATATGTATCAATTAATACACTTGGATCCTTTAATTTGTTTCAGATTCGGTGGAACTCAAGCTGCAACATTTTGCTGTCTGAGTACATTGCAGAAACAGTTAGAGTTTGAAAATTCAATTGATATTTACATGTGTGCAAAATTATATCATATGCGAAGACCTGGTATCTGGCAAACACAGGTAAATATAGTTTTGAAGGCATATTTTTGTAATTTGAGTAAATAAAATTTTTAGTGTTCAAAATCAATATTCCATGGTAACCTATTTAAATAACTTGATAATTTTCAGAATTTTGTCACATTGCTTATAATTACTAGTCTCTCCTACTTAATCAGATGGTATCTCTTTGCAGCCTTTAAATTTAAAATTTTAAATAAAAATTCACATAAACATTTCATTTTGAAAGACTATTGATGTTTTAAAAGAGAGATTGGATATTTTTCAGTAATAACTCTGCATTTGAAGAAAACATATATAATCAGTATCTACTTTATTTCAGAATTGGTTTCTCTCCTGTATCAAAGTGTTACATTTAAACAATTTAATTAAAGTTTGCCATGATATTTTAATATTATTTTTTTTTTCGTTATGTATATGAAATTTGATTTTTTTAAAAAATAATTTTACAAATTTGAAAATACAACAATATAACTTTAAACAGAGTAGTAATCTAGTATTTATAGCCAACATACTCTTCGCATTCTACAAAACCATGATTTTTACTTAGTCCAGTTATTTTGATTACTGAAAAGCATACTAAATACTATGTTTAATTTTCTTTTCAGGACGACTATTACTTTTTATATAGAGCAGTGAAAGAGGGTTTGCTGGACGGATATGAAGAAATTCCTTCTTTTACAAATGCAATAAGCAATGGTCATGTCCTTCCATGTAAAGAAGATCCAATTATATGAAGTTTTCCTCCTGTGCTGTACATAAACAACTCTTGATTGTATATTTTTTGTGCCTCATACAAAGTGGCAATCAGGACTACAAAACCTCGCTATTTTTCACAATGTGGAGGATGGTTTGTAATGTTGTGTAGCATATTGTTATGTGATACAAGCTATTTTCTAAAAAGAAATAGATAGCAAATTGATGACAATCCAGTCAGTATGATGAATTTCATCAGGGTAAAAAGTTCAATTTGTTATTTTGTTACTGTTAAAATTTTATATTCATGATGTCACCAAGAATATATTACTCAGGGGTGGAAAATCTTCACCAACTCGACCAGTTTTGAAACTTGATACATCCTAATGCAAAATCACAGAATTTTAGAGGTTTGCACCAAAATTGCAATATTTTTTCAGTATATTCTGTTAAGGAAATAAATATAAGTTAATCGCGATTTTTTTCTGAAATGAAAAGGACGAATTATTCACTTTCATGCATTTTTAGTGCTATCATTTGAAGGTCCATAACAAGACCTTTAATGTCATTTAGTCCCTTGAGCTGTTTTGACTTCCAAGTTTTTCTATCATATTGATGATTAAACCTTTAAGAGTTTCAATATTCCAACAAATGAAACAATGTTATCAACAGTTAGATTTTTTGTGATCATTTGAATAAGTAGTTTTTCTGCTAGCATTAAAGAAGAACACAAAGTGGCATTTAAAGAATTTCAATGAAATGTAAAATTTAAAATACAAGTTTTTTATGACCTTCCCCATTTCTTTAATTAATTAAATTTCATAAAATAGGGTATTTATAATCATTTAGATTTTGAAAATCAATGTATTTTCAATTGGTTTTGAATTATTTCTTGCAAAATGGATATCAAGTTTAGGTAACTTGATTTTTCAAAAGACACAAAGATGCTGTTTTGCAATTTATTTTCAGCAAAATAAGTATTTCAAGGAGAATTTTATATTTAATAGTCACTATTTGGTCACTTTGTAAAAGATATGTTCTTCTTAGATTCTTGACGTGCTCCTAACTTTGGGTAGTTAAAAATGTAAGTGCTAACTAAAAATGAAAAATTATGAGAAATTCCTAGCCAGAATTTTTAATTAACTGCAGCCAGTTAACTTTCTGCAGAGGAGTGTAGGGGGAGCATAACATCTTTGAACTATACCATATTAGGGTTACGTTTTAAATTAAAAGCTAGTTGTCTCTTTTTGCCATTTGAAGTACTCTGAATTATGCTTGTGCTTAATTCAGTCTGTCAAAGCCATGTACTTTTATTTTACATTCTGCACAAGATATTCCCCCTTGTGTTATTAGTGTTAAAAATTATTTATTTTTTCTTTGTCTTTTATATTGATACATTTATTTATTTATTTATTGCTACAAATCTTTTGCATACGTTATAGAATTACAAAATTTATCTTCAACAAATGCAGTTTCTATTAAAAAGTTGTGAGCTGACCCAAAAACGAACAAAGCCTAATAATTTTGAGCATCAAAATTAAATTTTTACTGATGCAAAGCTGGATTTTTGATTTTTCCACCCCTGTGTGACTGAAAGTTTTTAAAAACTTCTTTGATAGGTTGCAGCCAAACTTTTCTGAGGGCTAATGTTCCGAATAACTTGAGGGAAATTTTGCTACATTTCTGCCAAATTTTATTAAAATAACTTATCTAGTCATTTGTGCATATAATAAAATTTCATGTTTTAGTTCAAAATAACACAATAATAAACAAATCAATGAGAGAAATATGTAGTTTTTAATGAATATTTTTATGCTTGGAAGTGTTTCAACTTTTTTGTACATTGAATCTGATGCTTTAAACTTACAATCAATATTATTTTGTGCCAAATAATAAAGTACAGAGATCATTTTCATTCAGTTTTCGAGAACTCTTTCGTATGTTTTCTCTACAAGTCCGGCCTTTTCAATGATGGAAAAAAAATCTATTTTCAGATGATGCAATTTTTATACATACAGTGCATATTGAGCATGGTAATTTTGTGAATAATTAATGCATTATTTGTTGAAATGTGAAACATAATTTACAGTAATAATTTAAAATAGCTTTTAACTAAAAATAAAATGTGAGGATGAACCTCCATAGCTTTAAAAAAGTTCTTGATAAGTTATGTCTTCACTTTTTAAAGGACTAATTTTTCTC